>BLKR01009279.1:0-139363 GCA_011170035.1 Teleogryllus occipitalis
GTCAAATGCGCCTTGTACGTACTGAACAATCAGTGGACTAAGTCAAATGCGCCTTGTACGTACTGGACAATAAGTGGACTAAGTCAACTGCGCCTTGCACGTACTGGACAAAAGTGGACTAAGTCAAATGCTCCTCGTACGTACTGGAAAATAAGTGGACTAAGTCAAATGCGCCTTGTACGTACTGGACAACAAGTGGACTAAATCAAATGCGCCTTGTACGTACTGGACAATAAGTGGACTAAGTCAAATGCGCCTTGCACGTACTGGACAAAAGTGGACTAAGTCAAATGCTCCTCGTACGTACTGGAAAATAAGTGGACTAAGTCAAATGCGCCTTGTACGTACTGGACAACAAGTGGACTAAGTCAAATGCGCCTTGTACGTACTGGACAATAAGTGGACTAAGTCAACTGCGCCTTGCACGTACTGGACAAAAGTGGACTAAGTCAAATGCTCCTCGTACGTACTGGAAAATAAGTGGACTAAGTCAAATGCGCCCTGTACGTACTGGACAATCAGTGGACTAAGTCAAATGCGCCTTGTACGTACTGGACAACAAGTGGACTAAATCAAATGCGCCTTGTACGTACTGGACAATAAGTGGACTAAGTCAACTGCGCCTTGCACGTACTGGACAAAAGTGGACTAAGTCAAATGCTCCTCGTACGTACTGGAAAATAAGTGGACTAAGTCAAATGCGCCCTGTACGTACTGGACAATCAGTGGACTAAGTCAAATGCGCCTTGTACGTACTGGACAACAAGTGAACTAAATCAAATGCGCCTTGTACGTACTGGACAATAAGTGGACTAAGTCAACTGCGCCTTGCACGTACTGGACAAAAGTGGACTAAGTCAAATGCTCCTCGTACGTACTGGAAAATAAGTGGACTAAGTCAAATGCGCCCTGTACGTACTGGACAATCAGTGGACTAAGTCAAATGCGCCTTGTACGTACTGGACAACAAGTGGACTAAATCAAATGCGCCTTGTACGTACTGGACAATAAGTATACTAAGTCAAATGCGCCTTGCACGTACTGGACAGTAAGTGGACTAAGTCAAATGCGCCTTGTACATACTGGACAACAAGTGGACTAAGTCAAATGCGCCTTGTACGTACTGGACAGTAAGTGGACTAACTCAAGAAAGTCAAAGTGGACATTTTCGTTAAAAAAAATTTAAAAAATCCAAGACGGGAGAAAATATGTTGGCGGTAAGTGATGTAGCAAGTGATTCGGGGCGTGTGAAACGGACTTGAGCATTACTCCGCCTGACTTCGTGCGGCGCTCTCACGGCGCGGGTCTGCGCTGTGGGTCGCCTCGCGGCTGGGCGTCGCTCCAGCCGGCCGGCCGGCGAGGCGCCTCTGACGTGGCCCCTGCGCGGCGCCTTGGCGGGGCGCTCTCGGCTCTCGCGGAGAAAGTCCGGCCTCGGCCTCTCCGCCCGCGCCCCGCCCGGCCCCCCCCCCCCCGCCCGCAGCATCCACGCGGCTGCGCTCCGCACTGCTTCGCTCCAGCCGCAGGACCCGCCCACGCCGCTGATGCCGTACTAGCTCTTTTTGATTCATTGATTGAGTTTTTCGTGTTTCCGGGCGCGTCAACTGCTTTGGTCATTAGTCCCGTGAGTGTAGTGCACGTTTCTCTCTCGGGAGATGGCGATCTTTCCCAGCTGGATGGCGAGATCCGTCGCCGACCTACAGTCGGCTAGTGGGGTTTCCCCCTAACCAGGACTCTCCCACCAGCGAGCACCGCCCCAGCCGGGACAAGCTCTAAGCGCCCGACAGGTCTCCCGAAATACGTGGTTGTGTAGTGCATGTTAGTGTAAGTGTGTGTATGGGGAGAGGATAAGACAAGGAAGAGGAAGGAAAGATCGCGCGCGGTTCGTGGTTCGTTTGTTAGAGTACTGCTCCGGCATTCGCCTGGTGTTGATCGGAGAAACCACGGAAAACTACCGATCAGAACAGCCGACCGCTAGAATTCTCCTCCAGACAGCGACTAAATTCGACCTAGCTGGAAAGCTTAGTGTCGAAATCCTGCCACCGTCAGGACTCGAACCTAGGTCCTCCCGATCAAAGGCGCTGCAGTATCATCAGTTGATGCACTAAGCGACCGCTCCCGGTCCTTACTAGCCTACCCCACCTCTCGCCCCAGCTGTCCTCGCCGCCCCCATTACACCGTCGCAGCCATTCCCGCTTCCACAGCTTCCCCCACAAACCCCACCGTGCAGCCGCCTTCTTCCTCTCCGCTAACCCCCTTTCTCCTGCCTCCTCCAACCACACATTTCCCTCCTTCAATGCCTTTGCCTTTATCACACATGCACCCACTGGAGCATCCTAGCCCCCCTTCATCTACATTACCTCATACATCCGTATTCATCAGTCAGCTCCAAGCATCTTCACCCCAATTCTCGTTCCAGCTTGCCACACCGCTCAATGACGGCGTTGTCTCCTCTTTGCAACCTCCGCCGCGCCCACCGCGTGCGCTCGCGGCCGCTCTGCTGCCAGGAGCACTTTCGCGCCCAGAGCCACGCGGCAAAGCGGCTATTTGGCGCCTTGCGAAATATGGACGCGCTCGGAGTGAAGGTTCGAAAGTTGACTCCTCCACCCAGAAACCTCACTTTTTTCCTGTTTGCCACGGAGGTAGCCCAGATCATCTGGTCGTTCATTAACGCTTGCTGTATATTCATTACACCGACAGTGACGATCGAGAGACTGTCTAATGAATTGGAATGTGGGACAAACTTGCGTTATTTAGCTTGCAATTTGTGAGGCAACGAACGTTCTGTTAATTAAATGTGCTGGACTAAACAATTAGGAAAAACATTCAGATAACGCTGTTATTTGATAAGGAGTGTTTTTCTCATAGATCTGATAAAACATTTGAAAATTATGTTGTGTTCGACAAGTACTGCCTGAATGGATCGTTGTCCTGTCAGTGTATTTATTATATAATTTCATAGTTACAGACACAATGTTATTTTTGTTACGAATTCATTTTATGTATTTTCTCCTTTAGGAGATTTATCAATTGGGGCTAAATCGATAAATGAAAATTAAACTGCTTCTCTGTTGGTGTTCTTTAAAGAAACAAAGGTATTATTTTCCGTTACAAAGGAAACGATTTCAAGAGCCTTATTATCTACATATTTAAAACACTGAGGATGTTGGTTTAGAAAGAAATTTGAGCAGTCTACTCAACCAAACATCGTGATTTTTGTGTAAATGAAACGTGGAGTGTCCCAGATGTGTAATCACTTGTTAATATTAACCAGTTTATAATCAAAAAACCATATTAACCACAGTATAATCACTAAATTTTGTAAATATCTTAAAATTAATAGAATGAACGCTTATTTTGCGTCATTTATTCATTCCGTCGTTTAGTTGCGTATATTTGCAAACGATCCATTGAAAATAGTTGAAAGACGTTGAATGAGCAAGCGTGTGTGTTATGCAGATTAGTTAGCAAGAGAAGTTATGCTGCAGCAAATGCAGCTAATGCTGCAGAAAAACGGTGATTTTTGAACAGAAAAGCTCGTTTTCTGGGTTTCTGATAGCGAAAAAGTCGATAATTCGTTTTCTATATGTAGTATGTAACTTCCTCTAACACGCTGTTTACTCAGAATCTACATTTTGTGGATCCTTGATACTGAAAACTTGGTTTGCGGCAAACCGTCTGTTCGTCTGAGAACAACGCTAGGTATTATCGATATGGCTAGTGACCGGGTCCTTTGATTTTGAAATAGATTTTCAGATTTTTAGGCATAATTTACATGAAACCTCAATGAAAATTTTAAATATTTTTTACCTACATTGAACTCGTTCAATTTTGGCAACTTGGACATGGTTCAATGTAGGGAACACTTTCATGGGTGGTGGAAATACATGAAAGATAAACTAATAAAAAGAACCCAGCCTCAATAACTTATTATATACTGAAATGTAGCTTGTTCTATAGGTATATATGTATGTATGTATGTAATAATTACTTCTACTTACATTGCTTTGTGTGGAATCGTTAGCAACCAAGCCGCAAATTACTTCATAACGTACAAAAACTAAAATAGTTTCCAAAGTTGTTTCAAAAATAATAGCGCGGTTCAATTTAGGCGCCGGTTCAATATATGCAACTTTCCTCTAGGAGCAATCTACGAACCACTTTTGTAATATTTGCTTTAACTAAAAGTAGTGAACCACGATGTGTTTTCGCATTCTATTATTAACCGATTTTGTAGTTTAAACCCGAAATTTTAATTATAAATTTAAGATAGCAGAGGTATCAATCACAAGTAGTAGACAATATGAATTTAATATACAGAAAATTCAGCCACACACTTGTTTAGGGACTTCATCCCATCATCAGTGGCTCCAAGTAAAGTAGATTAAACAGAACAGTGGTAGGTCCTAAGATGGCGCCATGTTGTGTGTCGTACGAGGTACGGAGGCATGGCTGAATTTTTGGTGTATTACATTCATATTGTCTACTACTTTTGGTTGATACCTCTGCTATCCTGAATTTATAATCATGGAATACCACAATATCTCTGCTACCACAATAGAACTTATTCAAAACGCAGAAGAAATTTTAATTATTAGAATGAAAGCTTATCTCCCGTCGTTTGTACATTACGTCGTTTGGTTTTGCCAAGTCCTTCTTCAAGAAGATGTGAGTCTAGCGCGAACAAGCGTGTGTGACAGTGAGAGTGAGGGTGTAGTTGGAGAAGTTTTTTGCAGTCCGAAGATGGAGTGTTTTTAAATCCAAAGATTAGCGATGTCGCCTCGCAATGTCTAGTAATCGCTTGGAACACGTGTCCTTTAACAACAAAAACATAATATATTACATGCATTACGTTTATAAATGAAGATTGATTACAGGATGCTGTAGACCTCTACAGCATATACAGATGTCGGTAAATATAAAATATTTCAATTACATTTTCAGAAACAGGTTTAAATCTGTGGTCACAGTGACTACTGTTTCTATTGTTTCAGACTTCGTAAATCTCCCTCATTTCATTGGTCTTAGAGAAAAAGTACTGGACGACATAACACTGCAGTTTTGTTTAATTATTTTTTCGATTTTTCATTCAGTGTATATGTAGTACTTCCACAGTCCGCGTTTGCAATGTAATCGCAAGTGTTCAGCTGGAAAAATATTAGTGCATAGTAGTTACATCTGAATGTTTATGCAAGCAAGAGAAAAAATATTAGGCAGCAAGAAACGTGAAATGTGACACACACTGATTTCAAAATTTTCTAGTAACCAATTCGTCAACTCTTCCACTTTCACTTTCAATATAATTTAAAGTAGTTATCCGCAGATTCTACGAAACACTATAAAAAGTATCTTCAATGTCTTTTTCGAATACATCGGAAATGACCTGGACATTTTCCGTGTATCACTAGCAACAAACGTATGTATACTGTTAAGGAAATAAAATGAACGTTGAATAAACAATATTTAAGATGTTGAACTTTATTTGAATTGACAAATACACTAACTCGTTTATTTATTCGAAAGTCGTACGATTACAATTAAATTTGTTTCTCTGTGACATCGATATCATTCAAAGTCACAAGTTTATTTTCACAATTTGTTTTTCTTTCACGCACTCATAGAAAGAGAACGATGTTCTCTCGTGAGTAAAGGTGGGGATGATCTTCTTTCCGAGTATTAATGCTCGGATCTTGAGTATAGAAATAAATTAAAATGAAATTTCGATATATCATTTCCACAATGAAATAAGCGGAAAAAACTCTCATCATCGTTTATGATACTGAAATACCGAATGATCACCATATTGGTAGATTAAGAACGATAAAAATTCGACATAACTAAAAATGGATTATTGAAAAATTAAAGAAATTATGTTCTTGAAAAGTATCGCTCAGAACGTCAATCACAAGCTCAGTTTTCGGAGTGATGACATCGTACTGAACGAAAACAGACGATACGAACAAAGTGTGAAGGATAATTTCGTGTCCAGATCTCAGCAGCTTGTGTACCAAGCAGCGAGACGAAGCGCTTTCAAAGAGCTGAAATAGAAATCGCGAGAAAGCGAGTTGTCCCTGGGTGGCGCACACGGCTGTTAGCGGCCGTCCGGGCGGCGCGGGCTGTGCGTTGGCGCTCCTGCACACTGCTTCTCTTCAGGCCCCTTTTGCCCCCCCCCCCCCGTGAAAGAGGCTTGATTTTACACAAAGCACTCATCCACTAATATAGAGCGATTTTCCTAAGGATGAGCCAAAGTGGCAGCTTGTGCTGGCAACATAACTGAAGGTTCTGTGGTCGTCGTGCCCTTGAGCCCATTAGAATCCCTTCCAGCATTCGTTCGTTTGCAGTTGGCTAACTTGTAAATGGCTTCGACTCTTCCTTTTGTGATGTCCTCGTCCGACAAAAATATAGTGCGCCGCGAGAAATAATTGAAATTAGGAAGTGCAGTGTTATGTGCTCTTCTGTAAAAATTCTTTTTTTCTATTAACATTACCTTGAATTTACCTTTTGTGTGATAAATATTACGTTTATTTTGAAACCGAGACTTGAATGCGAGATGCGTACCGATGCACGTGGTTCCGGCCTTTGTGCTGTTGTGTGGCGATCTGCGATTTAGAGCTTTCTATTTACATTCGTGGCAGTTTTCTTTTACTGATTGTGAGAGCATGTTAAGATATTTTCCACAAACGTAATTAAATTTAAATATTTCCCGAACTTGCTTACGTGCATATATTTAAGGGAAACTCTTAGAATCTGCATAGGGATGTTTTAACAGGAGCCATTAGCACTTTACGAAGGGGCGTGGCTGAACAGCTGTCGCGGCGGAGGGATACTTCTCTGAAATACATGTGATGTTCACTTGTTTTCGCGAACTGTCACTTTGGCTCATCCTTAGGAAAATCGTTCTATACCATGTCCACAGATACCTTCGCTCTTCCTCCTTTGTTGGGGAAACTGCTCGGTTCTGCTTGTAAAGTCGTTTTAATTGGTAATTGTTGTCCTTCTTAGGATGCATGCCTTACAGAATGTATGAACTTGAGATGATTCATTTAATTTTTTGATTGTCGTAGATAAAAGTAAAATGGTAATAACATAAATATATTACAAATAATCTTAAAAAAAGATTTCGAGATAGTATAAAGTAATATGAATTTTCTAGAATTCCGGACATGCAATGAAAAAAATTCTTAAATCGCCAACGTAGCGGGTTTTAATAAGCCTTCTTCGGGGCAATATAATAAACTATTTCTGTAATTGTTTACGACCTTGCATAGTTTCCTTTGTGTGACAATCTCAAGAAAATTCCCTTTTTTTAAGTATCGAGGTTAAGGAAGTTAGCAGGTGTAATGAATTATAAATATTCATTGGGAACATTTGTACACAAGCTCACATTTTTAAATGAATGGAGTTTCCATTGTTAACAACATGCATTGAACACAGTATTGTAATTCATGAAATGAGACGTGTTGTGATCAAAGGATTATAAGATGATGGCGGAGAATGTTTTAGATTCATCAACTGAGTGAAAGAGAAATTCTGGGTATGAAACTTACTGACAAGTTACTCAGTTTCACGCCATGTTCACTGAAGAAGCGTGTACGCTACAAGCATGAGTTTTGCGTAAATTTAAGGAAACGTATGCCTATATGCCTTTCTAGAGGTGGCGTCAGGCTATTACGAGATTCTGCGCACGGGTTTGCTTTCTGAAGATGTTTCTTTTCTCTGCTTCAAAACATCGTATTTCAGTGAAGATTTGTAGACATTTTACAGAATATTTTGAGAGGAAATAGTACTTCTTACATCACCATGAGAATTGAACTCTCTGGCGAAAGGTTTCACACTTCACGTTAGTAGATAAATTACTGGGAAAGTATGAAAACATTTGATTAGAAACTGAACGGAAACGAACACTCACAAACTCACAAAAGAAGCGAATGTCGCCAGAGTCGTTTGAGAAGTCAGGCTACTGAGTAATACTCACTAAATATCACCTGTCGTTTAAGTTTTTGACGAGTGGAATGATCTTCCTGATGTTGGCCAACTGAAGCTCGTAAGAAGTATGTCACACGGGGGAACTCCTGTAGAGAAAAATATACATCTTGATTTAATAATGTGAAACTATTAATGTGCAAACATAAAGGAAATAATGAGAACTGAAAGTGAAAGATTCAATTTCGTTATAGCACATGGTTATATTTTTGTTTATTCGTATACATATCTTTTTAAAAATATTTATTTATAGTTGTATCGACAGTGAGCATTGGTAACGAATAAGTACATCATAGCTTTAAAATGACACAATTATTGAAGAGCAGGCGTTTAAAAGAGATTCTTTCTCATTCCTTTCTTCGAATACATGAATTAGCATGTATAATAGATTATTTTTTCTTACCCTTCATGTCAGTTCATTCATATAACGTTTTATTCTAGTCCGTAAACAACTGTTGAGTACAAATAATTCAAATAATTCTAATGTTAAAGTTAAAATTAAATATACTTAATGTTAATGTTAAAATAGTTTTAAAGAACTGAGAGTCGGATAAGTATCTCCTACGTCTGATAACGTATATATGATTCAAAAAATAATATATACGTTAATGATGACATGATCATTTTAAGAAAGAATTTGAAAAACAACAACATAAATATAAATTCTTTAAAATCAGTAACAAAGTCATGTACAATTTGTTGTCGAAACAAATTATTGTCTACATAGTGATTCTCAATACGAAATGGTATGTTTCATTTTAAAGACATGAAATGAATACAGAATATGTCTCTATTTAGGAAAGAATAATATCAATCACAAGAACATTACGCAGATTTCTAATCATTTTGAGAAGTTTAATGTACTGAAACAAAATTGTAGAAACAAATAATGATTGATTCAATATTTATTTCAAAAATTCAAGCATCCCGTATCTTCTAGGCTCAACCACGCTCCCTCACCCCTTTCGTATTCCCACGCCAATCCAATTAACACAGATCGCGAGCCGCGGCACTTTTCCTCCAGCCAGCACGAGGCGCTCTACCGCCGCAGCTCGTTCACAGGCGATTGGTAATCGAGCAGCACGCCTGCCGCCCCCCACCATCACCGCCTCCCCGCCCCGCCCCGCCCCCGGCGCCCAGCGCCCCGCGTGCTAACGTTCCGCGCACACACGGGGCGCCAGGAGCATGCACGGACACACGTGCCATCCCGCCTGGAAGGAACAGAGCGCGGCGCGGAGGCATGCGATGAGTAGAGACCGCAAAAATAGGTAGTATGAAAGGTCAACATATGCACATAAATATGAAATGAAAACAGTGAGAATATGTAATAAATAAGTAAAATAGGATATAATATGTAATATTAAAATTCTCTACTTATAAAACACATTTATATAATACGAAATGACATTTATCAAACATTTCCTAAACACATTTTAAAAATAATACAATCGTTTTAAAAATCATTTGAAGAGCACTAGTTGATGCACACTGCACCAAGCAACTTTCCCGTCTACAGTACCAAGGGTACTTCATCTATTGCTATCCACAACCGTAGTTTAGCAGCCAGACTAGACGTAACAGAAACCCTCGTACAAAATGGGATACCTACGATCAGCAAACAATCACTGCAGCGTGCAGCATTTTCATCGAAGTGTTGCAGGTCGTAATGTAGGAAAAAATTCTGTTTAGAAAATACTTCTTTTCTTTAAAAATATGTATAACATAAGAAAAATTGAAGAAATAATTTTTTTTGAAAATAGCAAAATATGTAAAATATGTAATTAGCACTAAATATGTAAAAATATGTAACGAAAAGATTGGATATTGAGTTTAGACGCCCATGATTTGCCAAGATTACAATTTTGAGAATGGTAAGTAGAAAGGCAAAAAATATGTAATTACATAAAAATCCGGTCTCTAGTGATAAGAGTGCGGCGAGGGGGTAGCAGCACGGAGACGGAGCCAGGAAACAAGTAAGAAGCACAATGCTACGAAGTAGAGCGCGCATCCAAAGAGAGGGGACGCAGATGTATGTGATCGAGAAGGTGGGAAAATAGGGAACAAGAAAGACTCAGTACGCAACAAAACAGATCAAGAGTAGAAATAATTGTCACGAGAGGAGGGTGAGGCAGAATATGTTATATAATCTAACGGTAGGACTTCGAAGAGAACGATGTGAGGAAGGAAAACGAAAGAAGGAAACACATGGAAAGAAAAGAAATTCAACGTGTCTTAAATTACCAAAGGTTCATAAAAGAAGCAAGGAAGGAATGAAATTCCACAACGTTTGAAAGATAAGAGAGCAAAGCAAACCTGAGGCAAGGGTGGATAAGAAAGGAATCAAGAGAAAAGAAACAATTATGGAAAAGATGATTCGTACAAAGAAAACGAAAGTTGAAATCCATCTCTAATTTTCAGGTCTAAATTTGACAAAAGAATTTATGGATGTGTCAAAGAAATTACGTAGAGATGGTGGAGATTGTCCTGGGAACCTAGTGATGAGGCAGAAAAAATATGATGAGGCTAGAAGAGGGGACGCAAGGACATGTACTGAGAAGAAGGCCATGCTGCCGACGCCTTCACGGAGAGGTGGTTCAGAAGAAAAATACCAATGTGACATCAGGTAAAGTATTCAAACTCGTGTAGTAATAGGAATATTTTTGAATACAAAGTGAAAGGAAAAAGGTCGCAGAACAATCACTGAAGGACCAGGTAACTTACAACGTCGTGGGTTGGGGAAGAGTCAAAAGGAGCTTAAAATATTTATGTATTTCTGGTGTACACTTGTTTCTCAATTTCGTCGCATTTATGAATACCTAAGAAGATTTATGGATTTCGAGCACGCTAAAGTCTTTTGGCCGTGAAACGTTCTCTCAAAGAGAAAGGGACCTCTGAACTATTTTCCAAGAAAACAAGCGACACCAGACGAGTGTTAAAGTTGTCATCCCAATGGCGAATCGGTAGAATTGTGGGACGAATTGCAGCGTACGAATAGGATATGAGACACGATGTGAGAATCACCTAATAAAATGAGAGAGGGAGAAGATCAGGGCGATGGCATGGAAAGTAACACAGATACTATCACACTAATTTTTGAAACTCGAATAATTTCTCATCTCTTATCGATAAACTGCGATATATACATGCATAGTTTATTCATCATTTTTGAATATTTTGTAACATGAACTCGTTGATAAGGTCCTTGCGAGACATTCGTTTCTTGCACTGTCTTATCCATACTCTTGATTTTTAAATTCGTAGCAGTGACTTCGATACTAGAATCGATACTGCCGTAGTATCAGTACCAAAAATGCAATATCAATTGTCAATGCAACAGGATTATTGGAACATATACAATTAGTCGATTGCTCGAATTAACATTTCAAGAACGATGAGAACTACAAGTTCAGGCAATACTATGCTAACTTCTCAAATAATTGTCATAGTGTTTACATATGAAGAAAAATTCGGACATTTTTCCTATTTGAACTCGCAAATCGATTCCAAATCGATATTGGAAGATTCTACACTTAAACGTATATCATATTAACGTATTGGTAACGCTTCAAAACATAGTGACACAAAACATAGCATCACAACATCCCTCTGAGCAGTTCTTTAATATCTTCACTCCCTCAATATACCTTTCAGCATGCAAGTGTGAGAACAGCACTTAATATTGTCGGCGGCCATCTTCGAAAGGCAGTTGTCTTAACTCAACGCGTGCCCGAAGGAAGCCCCAGCCGCTGCCGCCGCCTTCGGCATTTCGTCACTGCCTCTTCAGCTGTGGCGCCCGCCTTTAAAAGTTAAATACCCCGCACGTTTCGCTTCTGTCCACGCACGCACGCGCGCCCTGAGCACCGCGCCGCGCCGCACCGCGCCGGGCGCTCTCGCATGCATAGGGAACAGCGCCCGCGACCTCCACACACCGGACGCCGCGCCGCCGCGAACAATAAGGGGCCGTCCATATATTACGTGAGGCGATTTTGGCGAGTTTTCGACTCATCCTCTCCCCTTGGTCGTGACGTTTGGCTTCAAAATGCGTATTTTTAATGTATATGCGTTAATTTGTGATTGATTGCATTGACATTTATTTTAAACATATCATTTGCTTAATTATATATATATATATATATATATATATATATATATATATATATATATAAGACTAGATATGTTCATCTGTTAACAAAACATCCACAATTTAGAGAGATGAACAAAATGGCTTCAGGAAGGGAAGATCATGCCAAGACAACATAACAATAATACAACTAATAGAGAAAAGAAGAGAATTCAACTTCGAGACTCACATATGTTTTGTTGACAACGAAAAAGCATTTGATCGAGTTAACAGAAAAATATGTGGGAATAATGAAGAAAAGAGAGTACACAATACATTAAATAAATGTAATAAAAAGCCTTTATAAAAATAGACAAATTATAATTAATATTGGAACAACAAAAACGGATGCAATGAAAATTAATAAAGGACTGAGACAAGGGTGCTCATTATCACCTTCTATATTTATAGATGATATCGCAAGACAATGGGAAAATGAAATAAGTCCGGGAATAAAGCTACACCCCCAAAATAAATGCATTAATACTTTAATGTTTGCAGATGATCTAATAATTATACAAAAAACAGAAAATGATCTACAAAAATCTATATTCCCCTTAAACCAGATATGTGAGCACTATAATTTTAAAGTATCTGTTAAGAAGACGAAAGTTATTGTTTTAAAGGGAAATACCCTATACACTCCAAAATTGGTATAAACGAGCAGATAATATAACAGGTGTCACATTTTAATTTCTTGGGCTGCGACATCAGCTATGAAATGGAAAATGATATGCAAAATAAGCTAACTCAATATCAAATGATGTGTGGTACTATTCATAGAACTTTAAAAATAAAACGATGAAAGAAACTAGAATGAAATTTTGTAAGGTAATGTCAGCACCAATGCTAACATACGAAAGCGAATTATGGAGTCTAGCAGCAAAGGAGCAACAACGAATACAAACAGCAGAGATGGAATTCCTCAGGAGAGTGAAAGGTTGCTCGATTTTAGATCAAATTAAAAACGAGGAGATTAGATCTGATCTAAACATATTTTCCATGAATGCCCGTATTAAAGAAAATAAACAACGCTGGATACAACATATACACAGAATGGATAATACAAGAATAACAAAATCAGTATTATCTTATTAGTATTACCTTTATCAGTATTATCAGTATTACCTTTAGGAAGAAGAGAAATAGGACGTCCAAGGAAAAGATGGTTGGATTGAAAATGGAACAGGCTATTAGCCTAATCCTTGATAGTGAAGAAGAAGAAGACTAGAAATGACTAGTATTTAGAAAATAGCGACTGAATTACAATGAATATTATTGCACTTCTAAAAACGCTGGCTAATTTTCTTTAAAAATATCTGTAAAAATACAGGTAATGAGATTTATCTCATTACTAATAAAAAGTTAGCTAATTTTTGTTAATTCTTTTTCTCGTTATACTATGCTACTTATTCTAACATTCACATAACCGCGATAAAAGTTATTGTGCAAGATTTACCCATATTTTAGTTTAAAAACGTGTTTTACTTAAATTGTCTTAGTTTTCTCGCAACTTAGCACTGTTTTTAGCGAAAAAAAATTACGTGATATTTGCCGAGACCCCCCTCTCCCCCACGAAATATTAGGTGAGATTCGCTTGACCCCCTCCCCCTAAAGACCTCACGTAATTTATGGATGACCCCTAAGCGACCCAACAACATTGAACGCCAGCTAGCAAGTAAAAGTGCGTCCAAATGCCTGCATACGGGGAACTCACGCTGGACGATTTTCGGGCAGAGCAACAAGCCGAATCCATGACAACAGCGAGACCGGAATTTAAACTCATATTTTTCATTCATCATATTGCTGAATACGTTACCGAATGAAACCGACAATGTTTTCAAAAGTTCCAAAACAGTTGTGCGATCCGTTACGCGGTTTTCGTTTTGAGGAGCGACTTTGCCATTGTAAAACTGATTCAGACAGCGTCCTTCGCCATGATAGCGGTCGTGCTGTTACTATAGTCGGTCCCTCTTTCCCTCTCTGTCTCTCATGCAAAGAAACACGTACTCAGTCTCTCCTGTGAGTCAGCCTCTCTGTCTGTCTGTCTCTCCCACTCTCTCCCTCTCTGTCTGTCTGTCTCTCCCACTCTCTCCCTCTCTCTCCCCCTCTCTCACACACACTCTTAGTCTCTCCCCACTCTTTCAGGTTTTGTCTTTCAGTCCCTCTCTCTCCAGTTCTGCTGCACTCCAAGCCACTTCTAGTCAGACATTTCGATATGCGCAATACTATCGAGATAATAGATACTTTTAGATAATGGGGATGAGCTACATGGGGATAGCGCGATGTGACCTGGCGACACATGCAGAAACAACCTGCATGAACAATGTGATAGCTACTTATTTACAACCGGCCCAATGAAGACTTGCAAGCCTCTCATGAGAGTGTAAGGGACACTTGACCATAGGAAGGGAGAAAGAGTAGGAAAAGAAAGATTCGCGTGCAATCCGATTATTAATAGAACTACTCCGGAATCCGTCTGAAAATAATTGGAAGAAACCACGAAAAGAGACTAATTAGAAAGACAGACTTCTAGTGGTCTCATCTAGGCTTGGCCGAAAGAGCTCCTTAACTGACGCCGAAAAGACAAGTCTTCTTCCAATCTCCCAGCCTACAAAACTTCAGTTTGCGGCTCGGTGCTACACATTTTGACGCACCTGCTACCGACGATAATAGTTCACACAAGTCGTGAACATTAGCAAGGAAAAGCCCTCATTTTTGCCCATGCTGTTCGCGGGGCGTAGAACAAGGAGTTCAAATGTTGCACGAAACAAGGCCGCTGCACCTTTTTGTTCGCGGCCGCCGTCGCGCGCCTCCTTTGCTGTAACGGGGAGTTGACCTGGAGCTCTCTCGATGTGGAGCACCGGCGCTCGGGACGAACAAACGAAGCGAACGACCCGCAAAAAGACGCTGGCGGAGACATTTGTGAAAAACCGAACTTGAGCGATGTGCCAGGCAAGGAGGACGTTGGGACAATCCTTCCAAACTTCAGAGAAATGCCACCAAACCCCTGATTTTACAAAGTTCGTTATATGTATGTTTCACGTTTTGTTAATAATATAGTGTGTGATGTCGATTTGAAAATTTCACCTATTGTGAGTACCTGATGGTAAATTTTTAAATATACAAGTTAGGATACTTCAAAAACGTATAATTTCAATGTAGGTAGGTCATTCAATAATTAAAGAGACAAATTCGTCTGCAGAAAAAACACTTGGTAGGGCAAGTTTGATCATTTTAGGACCTTAAGTTGTCATCACTGGGGTGAGCCATGACCACCTGGAGGATCATCATTTTTGTGTTCATTACCTCAAAATTAAGTTTAACGATGGCGAGTCCACTTGAAAATTCCACATTGTTTGAACAACGTTCTGTGATTCTTTTTAACTTGCTGCGGGTGAACAACCAACTAATATGACTCTAGAATGACTAAAGTGTGTGATGAAAGTTACGCGGGAATTTTTACAAGTGGGTAGAACAGTTCAAAAGTGGTTGAAATTAAGTAACTGACGAACATCGTTCTGGCCGCATCAGGAGGAAAAGTCCTGTTGAAAGGTGTTTTGGGACGCTGTTAATGCTCTTTTTGTGATTATCTAAATGAAAAGCGTATAATAAATCGCCAATGCGCTCCGATATGCTTGAGAACAAGGTGAAGCCAGCCATGAGAGTGAGACGTCATGGATCTTAGAGGAGACGCGTGATTCTCCAGCAAGACAGCGCACGTCCACGCACTGCTCAACTAACACGTGAAACCATCGACAAAGGGGTTGGGAGGTACTCCCTCATACCCCTTATAGTCTGGATTTAGCACCATCGTATTTCCATTTGTTTGGTCCACTTAAGGAGGCATTACGCGGAAAGAAGTTTCATGATAACGAGGATGTCCAAAACATTGTGGGAAATTGGTTCAAACACCAAGATAACTAGAGGTGCTACAGAATGGCACAGCTTTTCTCGTAGTAAAGTTTTATAATTTCCTTGGTGTGAACTGGTACTGTACGGTATTGCCCTTCCTTCTTGCCTGTTGCCATCTATTGCCGCCAAAAGTACATTTACTGTAAAATTTCTCAACTTTTAGGTTTCCAAATAGTAGAACCGAAATATTATTTTAAGGATATTAAAGAAGGCTAAAACCTTGTCCTAAACAGCAATTTTCATTGTAAAATTTGGAGCAGTCTTCAAGAAAATGGCGTTAAGCGTTACTGTAAATGCGAAATTTAAAACTCTTTTTCACAGGAATCTATTGAGTTTTCGAAAAACTTCATTTGAAGTCATTTGAAGCACTTCCAATCAAAAACGTAATAATGTATACAAATCGATGCATATGTGCATATTAACAGCGTGATAGATATTGAAAAAAAATTCATTTGTGTAATTTTTGAAAAAACAAAAGAATATACGAAAATTAACTTTATGTTATATTAAAAAATGGCATTACCACTAACCGCAGGAAATATTTTAAGAAAAAATTTGGAGCCATTTTTGAGAATATGGCGTTTGAACGTTTCTGAAAATGCGAATTTTTTAGCTCAATTTAACAAAAAACCGTTGAGTTTTCGAGAAATGTATTTGATATTAAAGAAAATGTACTCATCAATTCAATAATCGAAAGAAATTGCCTCTAATGTGAATATTACTGACGAGAGAAACACGTAAAAAATTTCAGTTTTGTAATTTTTGAAAAAACAAAAGAATAGAGCAACATGGAGTCAATGTCATCGAATAGAGTACATTTGGCACTACCCTTACCAAAAGTTTAAAGAAAAAATTTGGAGCCATTTTTGAGAAAATATTGTTTTTGTTATTTTTCAAAATTGCAAATATTGCACGCAATCTACAAAAATTTTCAAAAAAATCTTGATGACCTTAGTGAAAGAATTATTTGTGGACAACAAATTTCATATGAAGGAAAAATCTGGATCTTCAATTTTATAGTTGGAGAAAGACGCCGAAAATTTTTTTGCAATTTTCACAAATTCAGAGTTAACCGTGAAAATCAGACCTATGACATCTTTATAAGTGTATTTTACTCTACTATTGCGAGAAAATTAATGAAAAAAATTTGAGCCGTTTTTTAAAATATTTTGAAAATCTCCATGGAGCTTCATGTAAAGTACCCCCAAATTTTAAAGAATGTTTTTGAAAATTGTAAGCTTTAACTAGAGCCTGATCGACAGGGGTTTCTTCAATTTGGAAAATATTGTACCCATGGTTTAGACGCTAGCAGTGTTTACATAAGGACGGACGAACGTTTTGCTTTGAAATGTTTTTTCGGCATCAAGGACCTATCAAACAGGGATTGCGGCTATACCACGTGTTAAAGGACTTTTTTCTCTTAATTTAGCTACTGGATTTATCCACATTTTTTATCAGGGCCCGGGAATGAATTTTTTTTCTACCGAAAATTCGCCGTTTTTTTGCGCAGCATTACATAACTTACTCTATACTACGTATATTACTCCGTATATACGTACGTATACGAGAAAGTAAAAATTTCTTTGCAACTGGTATAAAAAAAGCTGGTAACCTGCTCGGACAAGTGCACAAGTGTTGGTGAGAATTATATTGAAAAGTAGGAATAATCCTGTTTTGCAAAAATAAACCTTTATTTTTGCAGACTAATTTGCCTATTTAGTTACTGAATGCCTCTCGTAATATTGTTGGAGATAAGTTTGTTTTGAACACTTTGACATTAAAAAGTCATCGCCTCCAACTCGCAACGTGAGTTTTTGAAGAGGCTTGAATATTCGCGCGAGGTGGGAGTCTGTCAGGAAATGTCCTCTTTTGCTTAGCCATACGCCATGCCATAACTGATTTATAGGTCAATTTGCTCTGGGCGTCAAAAAGTTAATACTTTTCTTATATTCTTAGAAATATAGTGTCTTCTTTTTTATTTATTTATTTTAGGGGACTTTGTATACAACTATGATCATTAGCGATCACTATTAATTTACATATGAATAACAGATATTATACTTTATAACAATCAGAATTATAAAATACAAAGTCTTCTTTGTTTCATGCCGAATTGCATCAACACTGGATGTTGAGAAGATCTTATTTCAGGTTCTAACTGAGGCCACAATCTCTTCATTATCCCATTATGAAGATACCTCGCATGATTAAACAGAAACTTCGTGGCGTTTACTAGTAAGAATTTTTATTACAGAACTATAAACATCTTAATATCTTTCTTTGCTTAATCAAACACTCTGACCAAGTGCTCAACCTCTTCCATGGTAATAATAAAGTAAAGCTGAACGTAACAGTTCGACAAAAAATCGAAACCATTACCGCGCAAAAACCCTAAGACAAATATGATGTATAAAAAAAGATAACGAAGACACTAAAAGCAAAACGTGCCTGGGGCGTGTGTTATGACCTGACACAAAGTAAACTTGTGAAAGGTTGAATACAAAATGTTGTTTTTGTGATAAGAATGCATAATAGTAACGCAAAGGAAGACCTGACTTCGTGACAAAGAACTAAATTAGTACAATCTTCTACAGCTCAAATGCTTTTGAATACCAAAAAAATAATTGTCCTTCGAAGGCAAACAAAACAAATGGGAAAAAAGAAAACAGAAAAAGCTGTCTAATCAGAAGCAGATAAAACTGATCACTTTGTGCATTTAAATAAATGGCATTCATTTAACAATAAACAACAAACACTTTTTTGAAAAATCCTCGCAAACAGTACTTCTATCTTAAAGCACTCATTCTATGGCGATATAGAAAAAACTGCACCTTCACCGAGACATTTTACCAGTTGTTACATCTTAAATATTACGTAACTCTCAATCATGCCACTTTTCTTAGAGCCAAATTTGTAAAATGTATACAAATATTGTTTTTCGGCGGAGAGTTTATAGAACATGGTTTCTATTTTCGGTGCAAGCATGCTATGAGAAATTGTATGACTTAAGTTACTGTAATATCACACAGATACACGTGCATTACGTCTAATGACATTCTCCTCCCCCCCAAAAAATATCAGGGCCTCACACGTGTCATAAAGGCACGTGAGTGCGTCAAAATAAAGAATGGTCTTAACAAAACAGGTTAAGATTTTCTTCCTTTCCCTAAGCCTATTATTACAGACTTTTGCAGACAGGCGATTAAATGTTTTCTTCGAATACAACCGAAGCATGTCTGCCACCTGAAATCTACTTCACGCCCCGGCACCCCAGCGTTTGCAGTACGTGGGCATTACACGCTTGAAGCTTGAGAGACTCGCAACTCTAATTTCGCGTGTCTTTGCAAGAAGGTCACCGCGATTGTCCTTCATGTGGTCTCTTTGCACCTACAGAAACAAAACCGAATGTATTGTCTTCAGATGTGAGTATATATTTATCTCACCCAAGTACTCAAGGCGCTGTTTTATAAGTAATAATACCTGATTGTTTTCTCAGGACCCAGCATATTTTCTGTTTTATTTTATTTATGCCATTATAATAGTGTAGTTCGAAATATTACATTTAGTGTTACTGTCCTAGTAAGTTACAGTGAAGGTAGGAGGCGAGACATTTTTTCGTTCTTTTGGCATGAGAGATTACATTACTGATTCACAGAACAGTATTTCGATAACAAATTACGATGAGCAATTAAACATTTTGCTACTATAAAAACATAACATTAGAACACATTACAATTCTACTCTAACTTATTACAAGTCAAAGGTAACGTTAAAAAATATTTTGCATCAATAAAATGAAATACTTGTATAATTATCTCCTTCTCCTACATGAAATAGAGAAGAGATAAAAACAATAATAAGAATGTAAATTGAAACAATATTTTAGTCTGAACTAATCAATGAAGATGAGGTAGAGAACTAATCAATGAATACAAAAGAATATAAAATGCGGAATGTTCATTTACCTTGTTTACAAATAATGTTTCTATGAACTTTTGACATGGCAGAATAAGACCATACCGTGGTCGTGTAAACAAACGGGTTCATCGGACATCCGATTTCCGGGCGGAAGTGCGCTCATGGAATGTGATGACGCACAAGTTCAAGGTCTTTCACAAACTCAATGCATGCAACTAATTCACATCACTCGACCACGTAGTAGACTTATGTGTCTATAAAGTGAGTGCAGCTTATCATTTCTTATTACGGTTGTTACGAAATCTACAGCTGAACTCACGTCCGTACAATTATGATCCGAAATGACCGACGTACGATTGACATCTGACTTAATCCCATCGTCTTACGTATTTACTTTTAGTGTGGGCAAATGAGTTGCAAAATTGTATGTGAGCTATGTGCAATGAAGGTGGGGCGATAGGCAAAGGGCGATGGGCGATGGGCAATGGGCGATGGGCAGTGGCCAAGGAGCAGTGAGTAGTAGGGGAGGGATCTTGGGCGGAGGTGGTGGGCGGTCCATGACGGGTGGCAGCTACGGTTTTCTAGCAGTGGGCAGTGGGCAGTGGGCAGTGGACAGTGGGTAGTGGGTAGTGGGTAGTGGGTAGTGGGCAGTGGGCAGTGGGCAGTGGTTGGGCAGTGGGCAATGGGCGGTGGGCGGTGGGCGGTGGGCGGTGGGCGGTGGGCGGTGGGCGGTGGGCGGTGGGCGGTGGGCGGTGGGCGGTGGGCGGTGGGCGGTGGGCGGTGGGCGGTGGGCGGTGGGCGGTGGGCGGTGGGCGGTGGGCGGTGGGCGGTGGGCGGTGGGCGGTGGGCGGTGGGCGGTGGGCGGTGGGCGGTGGGCGGTGGGCGGTGGGCGGTGGGCGGTGGGCGGTGGGCGGTGGGCGGTGGGAGAGGTGGCTGTGGCGGAGGGGCGCGCCTCCTTCGTCACGCAGTGTGCGCGAGGGCCGCTGGGACGCGCCTAAAGCTACTAGTTGTGTCAGCGCAATCCATCATCCTCAGACGTCTCATCGGAATACACTGCCAGATGAAACTTGGCAACAGCATTGCGCGTCGTGGAACTTATTATCGAATAAAATTACTAACAATATCAGCCAATGAGTACCAATGGCAAGATATTCCTACAATTAAGTAGCCAAGCATCGTAGATGTGAAATCCTCAGGAGTTAGCGAAAAGATTATTCCAGAACAACAGTTTTTCAACATAAAACATGGAACCATTCAAAACACGATCAGACACTGAAATGTAACGGAGAACGTAGGTGCCAGTTTACCGGGTTCGGTGGTATAAGGGTTAGCATTATGGGGCTGTTGTACCCACGTTTGCGGTTTCTAACTCGATTAAGGGCGAAAAAATCCTTCGTACGCCTTCCTTCGGAAGGGAAATAAAGCCGGCTGCCCCATGTAGTAGATTTACTGCATGTTAAAGGTCTTCAAGCCTATAAGAAGCTTCTGAGCTAAATTGAAATCGCCTGTCTCGTCGCCCGAGATGATACTGTAGCGTCCGCTACTGAGCACGCGGCAGCGTGGTGCACAGCGGACATCGTGGACACTTCCAGAGTGGACACGTGTGAAATAGATCACAATGGGCAGGAAGCGGCCGAGCCCAAAGGTGCAGTTCCAGAGGGTATGTGCCACACTTGCGTCAGATATGTTGCAAGACCAGGCAGTTCCACCTGGTTGGGTGACGACTCGGAGGTTTACGGCGAGGTTATAAAGGCGCGTGGCCCTGGAAAAGGGGCACTGTCGCTCCTCAGATTTATCGTGAGGACGCCAGTGTGCGACGGTGGCCGCAAGCTATATATATCACTGAGTGTAACAAAGGTATCATGTCTGTGATTTGTCCAACCCACGACGTCACAATACCTTCGTTCTTCTCTAGATGATGAAAAGAGCGTAGAGAAATTTGCGTGGTCTAACGGAAGAGCGGGTCTAATGGTCCGAGTGTCGCCACGTAAAATAAATCATTAACTAACTAAATCCTAGTTTCTTCGATTGAGAATGTATTTATACCTCCTCCGGCCAACTTTTTTTTCACATCTTTATCATAAGGAAATTATTGTCCCGATAAATTACTGCATTCCAATATTATCTTCGTGACTGATGTCTACATTTAAATGGTAACACCAAACCTGCCTAGCGTGCCGGTATGGGTACGCTGTACGAAGCTGTATATAGTTCAAACTTTCACATTAAAAATTGCTGAAATGCAATTAGAACTTCATGTTGTTTTCCGTCTCATCCTAAAAGGTATCACCATTGCATGTCAAAATTGAAAAAAAAAATTATAAAATGGTGCATTGATATTTTTTACAAAATAATTCATATAGATAAGGGTTAAAATAATACGAAAATGACACGTAATGATATTTGTACTTTGACACTTGTGACTTTAAAACATGCAACCCATTACACGAAAATACTTCATCCGGTTGCAAAGGATAATGTAAATGAAAATAAGAGTGTGATAAATGTTCTGTTAAGAAACACGTCTGATATTCTCACAGACTGACTGCAGGAACAACTATATTCAATGCAGATTCTTAATGGCGCAGCTAATTAGAAACAAAATTCTTGATGAATTTGTTTGGTGTTGTTTTCGTGAAGGTCTAGGTGAAGTGTTTGGAAATCGAGAATTTCCAAACTCTTGCATTTAAGACGTTTCTTTGCTTCCTTAGTTACGAAGTTTTGTTCGCACGGCACATCAATAAGTAGACATGTTCTTTTCTTCAAATCCGATTAACAATATCCGATTTGTTTGTCGTTATCGTGCGATCAGTTTGAATTTGTTGGTCGTACAATATTGCATAGAGCCCAACAGACGTTACTTGTTTTGGTGAGACTTCGTACCACATGGGGCTTGTGTTTGGAACTTCCAGGGCAGCACAGATCTACCAGTGGAAAACTACACACACTGTCGTATCTTTTCAAGTATTCGTTCTTTGCGAGAATTGGACAAGCTGAGACGATATGATCAATGGTTTCTACTTGTTCCTGGCAAATGTGGTATTTATCATCTTGAGAAAATTTTGAACCGCTTTATCATAATGTCGTACTCTCAGCGACTGATCTTGGGCAGCTATTACATCTTATTGCTTCAGATTCTGATTTCATTCTTCCCCTTATCAGCTACATAAATTAATCCATTTGATCCACTGTCCATTCTTTTCAGAGATTGTCCATTGTGTGGTTTGTTTGTTTAGGATTTCTCTAACATTTTTTGTATCATTGATTTATTATTATTATTATTATTATTATTATTATTATTATTATTATTATTATTATAATTATATTTTCGCAACTTTTTCATTGGTTATTTTGTACAAATTCGGTGGTAACAAACACAAGAATAATACAATTTTACAAACATTTACAGATATATACGCCACAGATCATACAGAAAAGAAAACTTTATACAGTACTTACACATATTTTCGTAGTATTTACTCTCTATGAGGAATTTAAAAACTTTCTAACCATATGGCAAGTGTCTAGGATGACTAATTTTTGTGGTTCGTAATGTATTCTGGTTTTAGTTGTAATAGTGTTGATTTCAGATGTTTGGGGATAACTCCTGTCGCCGATATGACGGCTGGTAGAATGCTGATGACTTATTTCCAGAGACGTTCAATTTCTAAAGCTAAATGCATATATTTTGTTAACTTAAAAAAATTATTTCGTAGATTATGCGTATTGGGTACATCAATTACGAAGGTTTTTATTTCTCTTTTTAGTACTAGTGTGATATCTGTTCTGTTGGCTGGGATGGTTTTATTGGTGATAATTAAGTATTCGAAAGAATTTTTACTTCTTCATTCTCAGTAACAGATGGTGATTTTAATTTGTAATATGGATTGCCTTCCATGTCTTCGAACATGATATGTTGAGTGCATAAATGGCTGTATGAAAACTCCTCGCAAACAGTATTTCTATCCTAAAGCACTGATGCAGAAAAATCTGCACCTTCACCGAGAGATTTTACGAGTTGTTACATCTTGAATATTACGTAACTCTTAATCAGGCCACTTGTCTTAGAGTCAAATTTGTAAAATGTATACAAATATTGTGGTTAATGTAAAAATAATGTAAAAATATTCAAGTGGTTAGGTGAACGAGCAGGCCTTACGACCTGAGTCTCGCCAGAAATAAAGACATTATTATTATTATTTATTATTATTATTATTATTATTATTATTACTATTATTACTATTATTATTATTATCCTACTTTTTCTCAGCTATTTTTACTGGTAAAAATGCTCACCTTCCCCAGAGTTGTTCTGGGGACAGGTTCGGTCACAGAAGAAGAATTTCATCTTATATCTGGACTTAAGAGAAAACGTTTCTAACGATATGGGCTGCTTGTAACAAAACTGTGCGCTGTCCCATGTTCAGAACGTTTTTAGGTAGGTTAAGTTCTGCTAAGTTTTTTAGAAAGTTTTTACTGACCAGGCCTTCCGCCGATATCACGAGTGGGTGTTTTGGTAGCATTTAATTTCCAAACATGTTTTAGCTGATAGGATAAGTTTTCATAATTCGAAATTTTTTCTATTTCCTTCTGTTTGATGTTGTGGGATAATGGTACTGCGATGTCTATTATTACTCCTTCTTTCTTCTTTTTATCTATAAGGAGAATATCTGGCTTATTGTAATCGACAGTACGATCAGTTAGAACTGGTCTGTCCCAGTACAAAAGGGTGGAACTTGTTTCCAGCACTGGAGGAGGGGTGCACTTATAGAATGACGGCGTCTATTCATCCAATAATTTATGCTCTATTGCAATGGCCCTGTGCACGATTTTCGCAACTTGATTATACCTTATTATTATTATATTGTTATTATAATATTGTTATTATTATATTGTTATTATTATTATTATTATTGTTGTTGTTGTTTCTTTTCACGCGAAAAACATGCTTCAAACGCATATTCGTTAGGTTCTTTTCTCTCCGCCAGCCGCTTTCCCCGCAGTCGGAAAGTGCAGCAGGTGCTGCTCCACTCTGGGGAAATATCCGCCGCCCGCATGTGCGTAGGGCCGCTTCCCGCCGGAGAAAGTCCTCGCGTGCGGCAAGCGCCAATATTTGCTCCGGCGCTGCATCTTTCGGGGTTCCTCTTTCGATGACTTGCGCGTAGACGACACATCTGCCAGACTTTGGTCTTGGTTCCGCCGACGGCTCCACACGCACATCGTCCTTGTCTTTTCGAAAAAAATCTCCACCTTGCGTACTTTCACATTTCTGATATTGCTTTCTTCAACAGTGGCACTCCTTTCGCAAATGCACGGGCGCCGCACGACGAAACTTGTGCGTGTGAAAATTATTGAATACATTAAAGTGTCTGGAATTAATATGTGTAGATCGGGGTGAGATTGCTAAGAAGAAATTATATAGTATTATATACAAATCATGACTTGAATTTTTTCTAAAATGTTAAAAAAACATTATTTGTGGTGAAAAATCAGAAAATACAGAATTTGACCTTATTTTGGCTTAGATTTCATCTTTTAAGTATGCTTCAAGTACGTCTTGTGATGTAAAAGGTAATATTGTGAATTCGAAAACATTTTTTTTCTGAACAAAAAAAAAAAGTAATTTGACTCAGAACAGTTTAGAAAATTTGTTAACTGTTTATTTCTACAGAAGGCAATATAATTAAAAATTTAAATAAACTAAAATTTGATTGTACATGATTTTCCCATTTTTACCCTGCATCATGCATATTTGGATATTTGATATTGCATGGAAATCCTATCTCCAGTGATCACGTATTGTAAGTATTTATTGCAAGTATGCAAGTATTGTATATGCTAGTATATACGCACTTCTGGCGGATCTGAAGCGATTACATTTACCGCCAGCTCCTCTACATCTGATCGAATGTTATGTGTTTAAATAGAAAATATTAAAATTCAAAAACACCAAAAATATACTGGTTTTACACGTCAAAACACGAAACTAAAAATAAGAGTAACATATGTAACACAACGTACCATCGATAAATTCCGATATTTGAAGCCATGACAATGGACAATGTCGTCTGCGCCGAGGAGGCTGCATATTTGAGTCCTGCGTAGGCATTGTATTTGTGATCGTTCCTTCACCCCTCATCATCACCCTGCCACCGCACAATTCTAATTCAAGGCGTAGTAACTTTGTCTTACCAAGGGATACAGCCGAAAAGCTGACCTCCATAATGACACGTTAATGTCACCGGGATAAATGTCTGAATCTCGGAAGATAACGGAGAGCGTGGTCATAAATGGCCGATACGCATATAATAATAATAATAATAATAATAATAATAATAACAACAAAATGGACATCTAAAAAGAAAGGATAACGTGCAGATCAATAAATAGCAATCATTTATTGGGCTCACGGGAAGAATGTAGCCACAATCGAAAGCAGTTGTAATAGCTGCCCAAGATCAGAAATTGAGAACACGACATTATGATTAAGGGATTCTCAAAACTTTCCAAGATGATAAATTCTGCAATTGCCGGAAACAAGAAGAAACCATTGGTAATCTCGTCTCAGCTGCTCCAATTCTAGTAAAGACCGCATACTTGAAAAGACACAATAGGGTGTATCTCGTGTAGTTATCTCGACTGCGTATCTGTAATGCCCTTGAAGTTCTAAACACAGGTTCCAAATAGTACGAACACTCATCAAAACCGGTGACGTATGCTGGACTGTGTACAATATTGTACGACAAATGAATTCAAACTGATCGCACAATAGCGGCAAACAAACCAGATATTGTTATCCAGGATTTGGAGAGAAAAACATGTCTACATGTAGACAGTAGATATATCTGCGCCGTGCGATCAAAACGTCGTAACCAAGGAGGCAGAGAAACGTTTTAAATACAAGTTTAGAAATCGAGATCAGCAGAATGTGTAGCGTAAAAACACAGGTCATGACGATAGTTATCGGAGCTCTGGAATTTATTCCGCAAAATTTGTGTAAGAACTTGGCTAAATGTCTACGTTATTCAAAAGACTGGAAAGTGCAAGACATTGCTTTATTGGGAACAGCCCACATTTTGCGCAAATTATTGTAGAGGCACCGACAATCCCTAAATCTGATCCTTAGGAACCTGGTTCCAACCCGGCGTAGATCTTTTATTCAACCGACTCATAACATCTTTAGCCGTGAATTAGAGGATGATGATGTGATTGATTGATTGATTGCTAGTGATTGCGGGCGCGTCAACCGCTTAGGACATTAGCCCCGTAAATGTAATGCATTTTTTTCTCAAGAGGTGGCGGTGATCATTCCCCGTTGGATGGCGAGATCCGGCGCCGACCTATTGTCGGCTGGCGGGATTTCCCGCAGCCAGTGTGACACTTCCACTCGCTTGACATTCGCACCAGCACTGCCCCAGCCGGGACAAGTTCTAAGCTCAGGACCGGTCTCCCGATATGTGTGGAAGTGTAGTGCATGTTAGTGTGTGTGTGTGTGTGTGTAAGGGTTAGGAGAGGACAAGGAAGGGGAAGGAAACATCACGCGCTCTCAGTGAGCGGTTTGATAGGGTACTACTCCGGCATTCGCCTGGAATTGATCGGAGACACCCCGGAGAACTACCGATCAGAGCAGCCGGCCGCTATACCCTAATCGGTAAAGCGTGGGGGAGATTTTGGCTGCTTTCAAACTAAGCAGCAGAGGGCGTAGATCCGATGAGACTCGTGTACGGTTGTCGACGACGATGGAGAGCTGTGCTATCCCACACATTCTTTTTGTGAACTACTCATGTTTGATTTTGAGAACCGCTGCCTTTTGAAGTCGCGAGACACCACTGATTTATTGGCATATCTGATTTATTCGACTAAATCTACGCGTGTTCTCGCAGTTATTGATTAGCATTTATTATTTAAATAATTTCGGTTATTTACATAATGCGTTGAAAATGTTTCAGCTATAAGTTCTGACATTTCATTAAGTACTGCTGTTAATTTCATTTAGATTCAAAATATCTTTGATGAAACTTTGTAGTAGGATCTTTAATAATGCCTATTGGAATGTAGCCTCCTTACATAATTATTTGCTTAGTTATTCCGTCGGAGATCTTGAAAACCCTCCTTGTCTTTGAAGTGAAATGGTTTACCGTTACACAACCTATTGACGGTAGTATGTTTCAGAACGGCGGTGTCGTTGATGGCTTCATGTTTTTCCCTTGCGTCAATGGATACGAGGATTCACCAAGTGCTTTCACTCATTTACGCTGCTCTCAACTCAAAAATCCCAGCCGAGCTCGAAATTATGTATTTCTTTCTGAAGGAGCATTCCAATCACGTATTTTTCTTTTTTAACACTTTTCTTGGCAGCTTCATTACTTCTTGGATGCTCATTAAGAATTACCCATGATATAAAAAAAGTGATTAATTTCGTATGGTAGGCGTACTCACTTTCCAGTTTCATTTCAGGATTATGAACAAAGAAGTTTACCTATATAGCTCAGATATTGCTAATAATTGTGTAATTGTCAATAAACTCCTGAAGGCTGTGTCTTAGTCAGTACAGTCGCGGTGGAATGTTAAACACGCTTTTGTCAAGAACAAAAATTTATCCGGTTTTGACAGATAATCAACGAATAGGGCAGGATGTGACAAAACAAAACTATTTTCTGCAAGAAAAAGAAATGAGTGCACAAAGCGAATAAAGATGATAGAAGACAAATGTAGCAAATTAAAACTAGTGGTAGCACAACTGCAAATTTTTTCCGTATTATTTGAAACGGTAACATAATCCTACAATTTTTATTCTATTCTTACTTCAGTCCACTCTTAAAAACGCTATACCAAAGGAAACGCGGGAGGTTAGTAGAAAATGTTATTTTCTACCATGGACCATCAACGATTGAAGAAATAAATAAATCTGTAAAGAGAATGTAATAAAAAATGTAAATTGTATAACTACAATACAGCAAAAATTGTAGAATAATTGTAAATTTATTGCCATACTTGAATTGACGAGGAGTTTCCCAGAATTGCAGAATTAGAAAACTGTCAGAGCCAGATTTTCCCGGTATTAACAAGGGTTGTGGTGATGATAATGATTGGTGGTGGTGGAGGTGGTGATGCTGCTAATGACGGTTATCTGAGAAGTTGTGAGGAATACAGGGAATTAAGATAGATAAAGGAAGGACGCTAAGAGAACGGCGGAGAAACCGCTTGGTTCCCCACAATTTCCTCATGGATTGCCCAGAATTTCCACTTAGCTTGATTGATTGCTTAGTGATTCCGAGTGCACGTTTTCCTTCGGAGGTGGCGGTGATCTTCCCCCGCTGGATGATGAGATCCGGCACCGACCTACCCGTAGTTTCCCCAACCCGGTGTCTCCTATCAGCAGGGAACCCCCTTCAGCCAGTACAAGCTCTAAGCTCCCGACCGGTCTGCCGGCATGTGAATGGTAGTGTAGCGCTTGTAAGTGTAAGTGTGTATCGACTTAGAAACCCATAGAGCTAGAGCGTTAGTTGTTCTGTTATAAGACACCTCTAGTTAAGAAGTAAAATCTAAATAATTATAAATTGATCATTGGAAATATCTCCGATGTGGCATGCGATAAACTCTTATCATTTTCTGAAAACTATATTTTGTTTACTTGAAGTGACTACTTCGTATTATTTGTTTTGATATATTTTTATGTTAAAAAGGTATCGATATAAATTTTTCTTTTTTAAATGCGAATCTTCCTAGCTTATTGAATTGTTGCACTGTAGTTATAGTAGCTATAAAACTAACCCCCTCTCCTGATACGAACGTTCCATTCCAAACCCCTCCCCTTTCTTCCAGAGTTCAATACAAGTGTCTTCACTAAAATTATTTTATCAATGTTTGAGTGAAATTTCATTCAGGTTTTAAAACTATTTTTCTTAGATAAGACAAGAAAGCACAATTTTTATTAAGTTTTGAAGTTCATAATAGAACTCATGGTGCTACAGACATTCTCGATGTAATTTTCTTGATGTGGATTGGCTTTACGGTCTTGCCCCATCCTCTTTCCTGCTGCCATCTAACGCCCCCTAAGTATATTTTTTGAAAATTTGTCAATTTTTCGGTTTACTAATAGGAGAACGGAAATATTTCTTTAAAAAAATTAAAGAGCAAAATTTCGTCCTAAACGGTGATTTGCATTGAAAAACGTAGAGTTTTTAAGAAAATGTTTAAGCGTTACTGTAAATGCAAAAGTGAAGCTATTTTCACAAGAATCTATTGAGTTTTCGAAACACTTGAACACTTTTCGAAACTGTTGAGTTTTCGGGAAATTTTATCTAACATTATTTGAATCATATGTATACATAAATACAATAATGTGAACAAATTTCCGCAAATGATATTTTAAGCGACTTGAGAGACAAGACAAAAACATTTTGTAAATAAAAAAAAAACAATGGAATGGAGGAATATAGCCTTTATGTCATCTTATAAAGTGACTTTAGCTCTATCCCTACCAAACGTTTAAAGAAAAAAATTTGAGCCATGTTTGAAAATAAATTTTCAAAAGAATGTACTTGCCCTTAATGAAAGAACTACTTACGAACAACACATTTCATTTCAAGGAAACATCTTTACCTTCAATTTTGTAGTCGTGGGAAGACGCCAAGAATAATCCAAACTTTTGCAATTTTCGAAAATTCAAAGTTAACCCTGAAAATCGGATATATGTAATTTATATTTATAAGTGTATTTTACTGTATTCTGACATAAAACTTGGAGCTGTTTTAGAGAAAATTTTTAAAATGTCCAGGGAGCTTCATGTAAAATACCCTCAAATTGTAAAGAATGTTTTTCAAAATTTCAAAGCTTCAATTATAGCCAAATGGACACAAGTTTCTTCATTTTGGAAAAAATCCCACTCATGGTTTAGGCGCTAGTAATGTTCATAGACGGACAGACGGACATTTTGCTTTCAATTGGTTTTTGGGCATCAAGGACAGACAAAACAGGAATTATGCCTATACGATGTGTTGAAGGACTTTTTCTCTTAATTTACCAACTGGTTTTATGCACATTTTTGTTATCAGAGCCCAGCAATGAATTTTTCCGTCAAAATTTCAGCAGTTTTCACGCAGCATTATATAACTTTCTCTATACTAAGTATATTAACTCCGCATATACGTAAGTATACGAGAAACTAAAAATTATCACATAATGTAGTGAGACGTTAATTTTTCATCGACTCCCTTCCTAACCGTGTGGCTTTTTTTAAGAGTAGTGAGAATAACCTCTTTCTAAAATTAACGTATTTTTTAATGACTTCTGGTGCCACACATTCATGGTTTATCTTAGATTCTATGTATCTGATGACGATGATGAATGATAGTTATGGATACGTTTCGGTACATGCTTTAGTGTTATTCTCCGCAGTGTTGCAGGTCGCCTTCCGGTGCGCCAACGGGCGGGGTAGCGGTGCTTACCGCCATTAGGAATAAACTCCCGCGCCCACGCCCTCGCCATCGTTCTACCATCCACGCCAGGCAGACAAGTCACCTCCTCCGATTGGAACTCCCAGAGTTACTGCCAAGTCTATTAAATACCGACTTGAAGTTGTTACGAGATCTGGAAGTCCTTGAGACAAAACGACAAGTACCAAGGCCAACATTACGTGAATGAAGTTACGTGAAACTTGACGAAAGAGATAGTCTTTGTGAAATTTTTTTGCCAATCAAAATAAACAAGAAGGCAATTAGTTTCTATGACAATCGGTTCTTAACGGAATAATGGAGTTATTACTAATTAACGAAAAATACGTCTGGCACATTGATTGAGATGCAGTCGAGATATCTCACAATTCACAACCTGTATTGTTTTTTTAAAATTGATACACGTTTTACAGGTTTCTGCATTTTAATGTGTTACCTTTTGAACAAAAGTCGTGGGTATTTTGTGATGATGGCTGTCAGTTTCACCGTCCCTTCTAATAATTAAAAATCGTTTCGCTTTTTCTGGGATACCGTCTCTTTGGCGATGGCTGCTCTGCCTCTCGCTACTTTAAACTGTTCTTCCACACTTGAGTAATACCACACTACGGTCCTGTAAAATTACAGTCTCCTTCCATCACGTCTGACTTTCATTCCTCCTTTTCAATAGAATATTAGTATATCGTCAGCGCTCTGCGAAATCGTATACAAGAAAATATTATACAGAATTGTTATTTACTCGAAATTATCTCATGGGGATACAGAATGCCCTATTCTGGTAACGTTAAATAGTTTTTGAGTAATCTTTTTACAAACTACTCGTCACTCGTATTGATAGTGAAATAACGATTTAACAATTTTTATCATTTTCCTAGAGAGTACAAATATTTTCTTTGATGGAATTTTTTGTACCACGTTCTTGAAAATGTTTAATACTAAAGCAATCATTTAAAACAATTATTTAAGCGCAGACAGAGTTATTAACAACATTCAAAAGTTTCAGCTGCCAACTACAAATGTAAGTTGATCAAACGTTCTTTACGTTTCTTACGAACTTCGTTTTCCGCCCAGCAGCTACAAGCTCTGACGATGATCGCTACGCGATCGAAAATATCTTAAGCAGAAATAGAGATTTGATACCAGACAACCTCAGTTTATTTACTTAGAATCTTGTGAATATGAACATTCTGAATTTAGACCGGTTGAGCACTAATTATTGAAATATTCTTTAAAATACTAAAAATGAAATATTTTTATTTGCATAGACAGGCCTCACCTATTAATGAGCGGATGCCTTGCGCCTGTACCATCCGATTAACAAGTTAACGAGTCGGTAGTGTATTTGCCAATGGAGCCTTCGTACTACTTCCCCTCCTCATTGTGTCTAACCTCATCCCCCGCTAAGTAAAACGCATTAGTACAATTCTCTCCCCCCACTTTGCAGCTACTTCGTCTCGTTACGGCATTGCGCTTAGCGTCTTTCGCAATTCGACGGGAAGCAATTTACGAAACATCTCGCGCACGTTGCGACTAAGCGAGGCGGTTCCGCACGTTCAACGCGTTGCATGCGACTTCAAAAGCGGACCTTCTGGCAGCTTTGGACACGTTTCCTCGCTCACTCGTTTCGTGTGAGAATCAGCGTGTGAGAAATAATAGAAATCTAAATTTGTGCAAAAGAACAGAAATAAACTACTTACTAGGCAAATGCCACGGTCACAAGATAAGATTAACGATTTCAAACGTTCCGTTAATTTTTTTTTCAATTAAACGTTTATTTACAATCTGTTCGTACATCAGAACAATAAGTATATTTTTTGAATAGTTAAATAACAACGGTTGAAGAAAATCCTCAGTAGTATCTCTCCATTAATATAGTTGATTATACATACAACTATACTTCAAAACCTGCGAGGTAAATCTAAAGGTTTGAATTTCTTAAGACGCCTCACTTCCAAACTGTTGTCTAATCAATTTATCGCTAAAGTATTTGTATGTCATTCTAATTTTTTAATATATTTACAACTATGATTTTTTTGTTTCTTCGTTAACTGCTGGCATTTTAAAATCGGAGTGAATTACATAATTTCCAACATACCAGGGGACATTGGCAATGTTTCTTAATACTTTGGATTGAAATATTTGAATGATTTGGATCTTGGAGTTGGTACTGGTGCCCCAGAGCTGTATGCAGTAAGTCCAAACAGGCCTTTAGAATGATTTATAAATGAGTAATTTATTGTCTAAAGCTAACACTGAGTTTCTACCTAACAAGAAATACAGTTACAAAAACAGATACTACCGTTACAAATAATGCGAGAAAATTTATTTTGTTGTAGCTCCACTTGTGTTCGTTTATAAACGATCCAATATTTACTAAATAAATATTTAATATATTATGTAATGTCGATTTACGAGTGAAACACCGCAGGTAAACATTTTTTAACCTTGAGTTATTTGATTTATGGTTCTCAATTGCATTTAATGACCAACTTCTTTTTAATTCTAGGAAATGCGATTTCATCTCACATTATTTTTCTTTCATGTAGTTTAATTTTAATTTTTGATAAAACAAACTATTGCCTTCATATGTTTCACTTGTATGCCGACGATGTATACATTTTTTTCGCTTGTATTATCGTGCAATCAATCCATTATTATAATCTATGGAAGAGACAAAAGATACGGAGGGAAATGAAATGTTTAAACAGACATTTAGTTAAAGTGGAGAATTCGTCTTCATAAGATTAAAAACTTTGTTATCTTTGAGTGCACCCTAATTTATCTGAAAATTAACAGTTTTGTGTAACGTTACATTTATACTTACGCCTAATTGTAAGACGATCAGGGCAACGAAATATGTTAAAAACATTAGGAAACGTTTTCGCGAGTAATATTTATAAACACTCATTCACATTACTATCAAAAAGTCTTACGGATCTTTCGTCCAAAGCGTTTTTGCAATGGCAAATTTCCAAAGAGCACTGATAAATTGACATGTGCTTGAAGTAAACGAACACATGGTGCACTTTGGCTGCCGTCCAGGTCGATGCTCCGCGCCATTGTTTCCCAACAGAGGCGCACGACCCTGCGAATGCGTCAGTTGCGCGTAACGGGCCCTCGCCCTCCCCCCCCCCCGACAGAGCGCGCCAAGGAGTTTATTGTATATCGCGAGCATTTGGCGGGAGGGGGAAATGACCATGGACGTCTTAACGGAGTTCCCGGCGTTTCTAAAACGATCGGCTGTTTGGGCTGAGCGTTTCGGAGCGTCTGCCCCCTCAACTCTCGCCGATCTGCCAAAGCTTTATACCGGCAGCGGTGGCTCACTGCATCAACTGATGTCACTGCAGCGCCTCTGACCGGGACGTCCTAGGTTCGACAGGATTTTCGACACTAGCTTTTCAGCTAGATCGAATTCAGTCGCTGTCTGGAGAAGAATTCTAGCGGCCGGCTGCTCTGATCGGTAGTTTTCCGTGGTTTCTCCGATCAACACCAGGCGAATGCCGGAGCAGTACCCTACCAAACGGGCCACGGATCGCGCGCGACCTGTCCTTCCCATTCCTTGTCCTATCCTCTCCCCTTACACACACACACACACATACCAACACGCACTACACTACCACATATCCCGGGAGACCAGTCGGGAGCTTAGAGCTTGTTCCGGTTGGGGCGGTGCCCCGTTGGTGGGAGAGTCCTAGTTAGGGGGAAACCCCACTAGCCGACAGGTCGGCGCTGCATCTCGCCATTCAGCGAGGGAAGATCACCGCCATCTCCCGAGAGAAAAAACATTCACTACACTAACGGGACTAATGTCCAGAGCAGTTGACGCGCCCGGAAACACGAAAAAATCAATCAATCAAAGCTTTATGAGCAACAAGGAGATACGTGAGTGAGATGAGACCCTCGAATAAAGACCACGTGTTTTGAGGAAATCCGGGGAAATAAAACAAATTGAATCAAGAGGAAGGTGACATAATTTCGTGTCCGATAAAAATTTATCGAAAGCCCATTCGTCACCCAAAAGCAATACATGAACGAAGATATCTCGTACAAGCAAGCGAACTTACACGCTGGAAACTCCATATTGTGCACATGACTACGAACACTTTTTTTATAAATCTCCTTAAGGCCTGTGGAAGTGTAATTGTCGGCATTTTCTCAATCTCTGGAGAAAATTTTAGTTGCCCAGCAGGGGTGAATGATTTCAATTGAGACTTTAGCGTATGGAGCTAATTGAAAAATTAAAACCTCGAAATTGGTATGTAAAATTACGTTTTCCAGAATATCTCGAAGATTGGAGTTGCGTTTACTAGATGATGTTTCTATTTGATTATTTCCTGTATGATAACATCTCTTACGTCATTCGTGATTACTGCAACGTCAATTCAGGAAAAACACAAACATCAAGTGCTATAAATTTAAAGTTTTTCCCCCCTTTAAAAAAAAATGAGGTAAACACCTTTCCATTATATGGCAAGGGCATAAGAAAAGTTGCTTCACCTACCTTCTTGATAAACCCACTTACTACGTACTTCCGATAACTGAGCAGAATACCAGTTTATAATCATTACACAGTTTAATTTTAATGCAATGTAAATGACTTGACTGACGAGGTCGACTTATAATGTGCGTCGGAAGTACGAAGGTTTTGGTCGCGATACATTTATCAATGCGATGAGTCCTTTTTTAATATCTGAAAGGCTCGGTCGTAAAAATTGATAACCTTGAAAACTCTAGTGTTTGTGAAACAATGTTTGTTCCTACCAGTTTCTCCGCGCACTCTGCAACTAAAATAGTTCAATGTACGGCTCTCCCCACCCGTCACTTTTATCTAACCCATTTAAGCCAAAATGTCCACTTACTTATATCTCCAACCCGAAAGCGTTTCCGTAATGATTATCATGTTCTAAACCCCGAACCCGTGAGTTATCAAAGCAACGGCGCGGCGGGTCGGGCGACTTGAACAAAGCCGTCGCGCGTCGGTCGGGGCGCGATGACCGAGTGGGTCGATTCGTCGCCATCGGCGCGGGACGGGGCGGGGCGGAGCGGAGCGGGACGGGGCGGCGCGGGACGGGGCGGGGCGGAGAGGAGCGGGGCGGCGGGGCGGGGCGGGCGGGGCGGGGCGGGGCGGGGCGGGGGGGGGAGCGGGGCGGGGGCGGGGCAGCGGGGGCGGAGCGGAGCGGGGCGGCGCTGGGCGGCGCATGACTAGGGGACAGGGCGGCGCGGGGGGGGGCGGCGCGGGGGGGGGGGGGGGGGCGTCCGGCGCCGTTGCATGTAGCGGTGCCCGTCGCCGCTTCCCGCGCCCCGCCGCGCCTCCTCCTCCTCAGATAAGACGTGCTTTTTGCCTCCGCGCGCGCTTCCGGCCACGAATAGCGGACCCGTGACTCACCGACAGCCGCGCGGTGCGCTGCTGAACTGGCGTCGCGAAGAACGGGACGCAGGGAAATTGGTCGCGATCTAAAGCAGTGGGCGTCTGTCGCGAAATTTTAATTTCCGAGAGGGGGGATCTAAGGCTGTGGTTTTAAATGTTACTTCCTTCGCGTAATCTTAAACTGGTGGTCTATTTCGTGTTGTCGGGCGCGTCAACCACTGTGGCCATAATTAGTCCCACAATTATTCCCGAAATTGTAGCGCTTGTTTTTAGCACAGGAGGTCTTCCCCCGCTGGATGGCGAGATTCGGCCCCGACCTACAAATCGGTTTGCGGGGTTTTCACAATTTAGGTGTAGAGGAAGAGGATGGAAAGATCGCACGTGGTCCATGACCTATTTGTTGAGACCCTGCTCGGAAATTCGCCTGGTGTTGATCGGAGAGTCCACAGACAACTACCAATCAGAGCCACCGGCTGCTAGAATTATTCGTTAAACAGACTGAATTCCACTCGGCAATCTAGTGTCGTTATCCTGCTACAGTCTGGACTCGAACTCTCGCACCTCCTTAGTCAGAGGCACTGCAGTGACATCAGTTGATGTCCTAAGCAAGCTCAGCCCGTACGCATTTTAGTTTAGGCCACATTTTTTTATTGTTTTATTGGAGTTAACAGTGTGCGAAACAAAGAAAGTCGAGTTATCTGGTTGAATTCATTAATTCAATGTTATACTCTGACAATAAAATTACAAAACTATTTACATAAGCATTAATGAATTATTTCACTCTCTTCCTCTCTCGTACACTATTTTCAGACTGTCTAAGATTTTATCAGTTTTTGGTCCAAATTTTATTTTAGACAGTCATATGACAGTTTAAAATAAAATCTGGACAAAAATCTAACATTAATGAATTATCTTAACATATATCACACGGTACGAACGTCGTGATGCTAATTGGATCAAAGATTGCTTTGAGATGGTCACTTGCCGCTAGAAATCTGCCTGTCAACTCGTCTAGGCTGAGAGGCTCCAGCAAACCTTGATCTACACGACAGACTATTCAATGCTTTCTGTGTGAGTTCTTTAATTAATGTTCAGTGTTCCAGGGAAGGGCTAAGATCCTTCCATATTCGCAGTGTCATCATACGTTTGACTCGCTCCCTCCACCAATGACGTACATGAGAGCTTCGTAAGGAACAGTTCAAAAAGCACGTTCATTTTAGTGGGGTTGGAGTTTATCCCAAAGAGAAACGAATTCGAGAGTGGAGGTTGATAAAGAAATCAAAGTCCCTTGCGATCTTTTTTGTGGCATTTGTTTTATTAATTTTCGATCTGCAGACATTGAAAGAAAACTACGCAGTCTCGAGCCATGTGATATGTGACTATTCTTTCGTTGGATACCCAGGAACTCGGGGAAAATCTAAAAATCATGAATGAGTTTCGATTTTGAGTGAAAAGATTTCTGTGAAAAAGAGTTTTAAATTTCGCATTTACGATAACGCACAACCGTCACTTTCTTAAAAGCGGCTCCAAATATTTCAATGAAGTTGCATTTAGAACAAGGTTTTACTCATCTTAAATATTCGTAAAGTAATATTTCGGTTATACCATTAGGAAACCCAAACATTTGAGAAAATTTTGAAATAAAAAATGTACTTTGGTCGGGGATAGATGGCACCGGGCAAGAGGATGGGGCATTTGTAAAACCGGCCCAGACCGAAGAAATCAGAAAGGTAACTAGTACGAGAAAGTCTAGGTCATTCTGTAGCATCACTAGTTTGTATTCTTGGTATGTAAGGAAGTGTTGCACTATTTACCTGTCTATTTTGCACCATTCTCTTAAGCGTCCTTTATGCTATCCCATGTCTAAATATAAGAAAACAATTTGGCGCCATTTTAAAAAAAAAATTGAAAATGTTCCAGGGGCTTTATGTAAAGTCTCACAAAAATTAAAACATCGGTTTCAAATTCAAAGGATCTCGACATCAGCTCGGTTGGAGAATATCAACTTTGGGAAAAATCTTACTTTCGATTAAGCCGCTAGCCAGACGGATAGACAAACGGACAGGCGATATGCCGTCAATCGATGCTTTGGTCTCAAGAACCTACAGAACGTGTAATCTGACTACACAGGTTGTTATAGGAAGTAATTTAATGTCTATAGGACAAGATTAATCCACATTTTCGATACCAGTGCCCGGCAATAAGTGCTTGTCTGTCGAAAAATCGCAGTTTCTTCCCGCAATATTTCAATATTTTCTCTATATTACGTAAGCAGTAGCGAGAAGGAAAAATAATCATACTTAAATTGCGCACAGTGTTCCAGGTTATGTTTGTGAAAGTTGTAAAATTATTAAATTATCAATTGCATTTACTAACTAAAAATGATCGAAAATAAATTTTCATAAGCTCATTTGCATAATTCAGTCTTGAATGTTCTTTGACCACTCTTTATTTGTCGAACCCCTCTGAAAAAAAATCCTGACTGAGCGTTCCCTTTTCGTCCCCTTTGAGAGACCATCCCCGCGATTCAGCATGTTACGCAGCTCGATCTCCGGGTGAGATGCAACATTTCGCATCTTTCAGTTACTTCTTTCATCCTCTCCTTTTTGGCATCTCCTCCTCTTCTTCTTTCCCCTCTCCTCCTCCACCTCTTCTTCCCCTCTCCTATTCTGTCACCTCTTCTCTTTTACCTCTCCTTCTCTTCATTCCCCTCCCGTCCTCTTTTCCCTCTCCCCTCCTAGTCTTCTTTCTTCTCTCCCCCTCCTCCTCTTTCCTCTCTCCCCTCCTCCTCTTTCCCTTCTTCTTTCACCTCTCCTCCTCTTTCAGCACAGCCTGCTTCCTGTTCTCCTCGTTCAACCGCTGCCTTTTATTCGCATTATCATTTATTTGTCTGACAATGAGAAGTGCGGAGGTTCACCGCTGCCGTTGAACGAGGTCGCCCAATGACGAATCTTTCCGAATCTTTTGCCCGCGTTGCGCGGTCTTAGTCATAGGCACGTCACAGACGCCTGAGGCGTGCGAGCGCTCTGGGCTGATACTGGAAGTTGGTATACTTGGCAAGAAACGTGCGCTCTGTGTGCCTTACAATTTGCCCACGTTTGTATTTCATCCGATACCTTCCACAAGAATGAGTCATCCAGGAACAAAAGACATGCGAGTGCTCTGGGTTGATCCTGGAAGTCAGTTTGTATTGGAAGAAACGTGAACTTTATGTTCCCTACAATTTGCTGATGTTTGCATTTTATCCGATTCCTTCTAGAAGAGTGAGTCATGCTGGTATAAAAGATACTCTAAAAGGTTTCAGTTGTTTTCAGTGAATTTTATTTCATTGTTTAACGGAAGAGAAACAGCACTCGGAGTTTTTCTTTTCCTTCTTTGTTTGTTTTTTTAAATACATGCATGTATGCCATTAGTTTTTAAGAACTGAACCTACCGTGAAGTTTTCTCCCAAGGTTTCTCTAATATTCAGTATTTCCTTATTATCACCTTGAAGAAACGTTTCTTTCAACAGTGAAGTGTTTCAGATTTATTATATTCGAGGCATTCGTTCCCCTCGGTTAATTCCATATCTAAACTTTCCTTGTTTGCTCACCATCCAGAATCGCGAACTATTTACACTTAGATTTACTCACATTTTACATCTGATTCCACTCATTCACAAAGTGAGATCACAACAGTGAGGGGGTTTATTCTTGGCATTTATTCGGCAGTTGTGGTAGTTATTTCGTAGTTTATAATAAATACATACACTATATATTTTTACTGGCTGGCGTCTAGTTGCAAGCCATGCAGCGCACCGATGTGTCATGTCAGGCTTATGGAGTTTAATATTGCGAACACGAGCCACCCGAATCGCACTTGTTCCCTATACGTCAGCATTGAAAGCACGCGGTCATCTGCCGTGCATTTCAGCACCGCATACGATAGAAACCGCCACTGACATGCGTTGCAGGCGATCTCCGCGTCAGCCTTGAGGAATTCAGAACTATCATTTCCTTTTTTCGTCTGAACCTCGAATCGTAAATTTATTAATTCGCGGATTTTTAAAAGAACACAAATTCAGTCAATTCTTGACGGTATTGAATGCGTTATTTAGGATGCTTGGGGTATTTATTTTCATTCTATATTATGTTTTTTTGATTCAAAATGAGCATTTGATGAATGCAATTTCTTTTGTGCAAAGCTTGACATCTGTGGAAGATAGTCTCTCTTTCTGTTAATAGGCTTCAGTGTGTGGAATTGCTTTTTCGTGCATCATTTCGCGTCATTGTGCATACGAGATGTAGGGCGACAATTATTGTTTGTGATGTTTTCTTGTTGATAAACCTCTGTGACGATGTATATCGTGGGTATTGAGAAGCAAACAGCTTAATTTTTTATACGATTTCGTAAACGATTATGAATTATATAATGTTCATTGATTTGACATTAGAAATATATAATGTACTCATGTCAGATATTAGAGCAGAAAGTAATCATGACTTTTTTAAGAATAAGTTATTTTGCTTTGATAGAACCGTGTCATTCAGTTAAACATATTTATTGAAAAAAATAGTTTATTACTGTTATCAAACAAAAACCATTCAATAATACAATTTTGTATTTATCATCACACTAAATTTGTGATTGCATCGTAGAAAAGCGAGTAAACGTATTATCAGACCTACAAGCAAATAAAATACTTGTGCTCCAAATAAAATATATCCCATTAATTTTAGGGTCATATTTTCACATCTATCGACAACAGTAATACAAAAGGCAATATTGTTTGAACTGTTCGTGATAGTCCTTAATCTACGTTCGTGTTCTATTAATAATCTATAAAGCGTTCGTTCTATTAATTCTAAGGTATCATTAAAGTTAAGTGTTTTTACTGTGAAACGATTAATGACAGCAATTGATTACTCATCTAGGGCCTACGACCTCTACTGTATATATAAGTAAGATTTTTTGTTCAACTCAACATTGTTTATCAAACGCTTGTGCATTTGTCACGATAGAGGTAAGACCAATGACGCATAGAGCATGAGTAATTCTATGGTTCCTATATATCTTTCTCAATCCTTACATTAAAGAAGAATACAATGGAGAAAATAGATTTTTGAACATGATATCTTGTGCAGATTGTTTATTGAGACATAATAACCAGCATAAAAATGGTTCCTTGTATCTTTGTCTACGAGAATAATAATTTATGTGAAACCAAAGTGTGATATTACAAATGGATACAGAGAACAATAATCGTACAGGTTTTGAAATACATTTCTTTATGAAATCATGCGACACATTACAACTTCAAACTGAAAAGAACGTCGCTCTTTGTCCGAATGCCAAGCTGTCTGTAGTCTATATCTAGGAAAACTAGTGAACTAATTATAAGAAAATGTATGTATTTAATCCACCTTGTAAATCTCTCTTCACCAAATGGCTTGAAACATAGCACACGATTATGTCGGCGTCCTAACATCTAAAGTAGAGGAGGGCAGAGGACCACCCACCGCAGATCACCTTCAACCACGATAAGGTGGTGGAAACGTCAGCATCACAGCCTGCGACGCGGCGGCGTCACCCAGACAGACAGCAGCACTTGCTAATTTGAGCCATTCCACGTCAAATCGCACAAATAACACCAAAATTTGACCTTCAATTTTTTAATTATTTTCTATTTTTTCTATATATTATATTGAGCAAATAATTAAACACGTGTATTTGTTATTTTTTTGTATAATATAAATTGATATTATGAAATATGCTAAAAATGATGCGCACATATTTGAATACACTAATTATAGAAACTCCGTTTAAATTCTATTCGAAACTTAAAAACATGTTTAATTTTGGAGATTTTTCAAAATATTTAATTTTCTAAATTTATGATTTTTAAAAAAGTTTTAAATTTTGACAATTGAATATTTTTGTGAACTCGATGAGCTAAAATTAAAAAATAAATAAACGCACTAAAGTATGGTTGACAACTCCAGAAAAAATCAAAGTGGGATCTCAGAAATTTTAAAAAATATTAATTTTTTACCAGCCAGTGTGCGGTAGATTGCTGCAGCAGACGCGTTTCTTGCGTTACTGGCCGTTGTCGGTTTCTTTAGATGACGTTAGTAATGGAAGTACTTCTTGAAGTGGTACATCTTCACAATTGTATTTGGTTATTAAATGACAGAATCTTGACTCACGTTTTGACTGAGATTTTGAAATTTTCTGGTCCCTCACAACTCACTTCGAATATATGTGCTCGCTTACCTTAGAAATCCTGAACTTTCGTCGCCATACACAGTTTTAATGTCTTACCGAATATACTTTTAGGTCTGGACAAAGTTCCCTTTTCTTCAGTAAAAGTTTTAGCCAATTTTATCATGTATTCTATTGATGCGAAGTGTCGTTTAATTTTACTGTATCTCCCACTTTTAAAAATTGTCAAAATTTGAATTTTCAACATCTTGTGATCTGTTGAGTGAAAGGAATCGCTGTTTCTTATTAATATCTTTATTGTCTGATTTTTCAATTGACGTCGAAGGATCGTCGATCTTCAGTGTGAAAAAAGTATGTGATAGCACTTCGTACTGTCAGAAATATCTCATGGGGATACCGTTTTTGTTGCAATTTTCTTTTCTTGACGGAAGTTTCTCCTATTGCAATTAAACTCTTGTTTATTTTCTCTACATTCATTTCGCAAACACTTGACGAACTATCTGAAGAGCTTAAATTCTCATTTTCTTGATTTCCACTGTTTTCACTATATTCACTGGATTTTCCGCTCCTTACGTTAATGCCACGGGAGCCACTGATGTCGACGCTCTCTTCACTAACAAAAAGCAATTTTGGAAGTTGGCTCCCTTTTTTCTGACATGAATCACAAGTTCACCGTTTTAATGACTCCTTTAAATCAAGTTTTACTAGTAAATCGTGTTTTATGCGACTTGGAGATTTTTTCTTAAAATCGTGATCAGAAAGATTAAAATGATTGAAACATCTGTCGTATCTCATACGGTGATCGCCACTCGTGTTGCACAGTGTAAACACGATTCACAGAATAAGCTCTAGCACACTTCTCTTCATAAGATGCGTTTTGCGTCTGATGTTCTGTTTAGGACAATGCTCCTACATCCACCTGGAATTCGTCGGAGAGCTCTCTTTAAAATTCTCGTCCAGACAATGGTGAGCTTTTGCCTAGCTACAAGTAGGTGTTAAAAATACTGCCGCCGTCAGAGCTGAAGCCGGGGAAGGTGAAATTTCAGTTCCGAACTCGCCATTACAGTGCTCTTGGAATCGGTGGTTTAGTATAATTTAATGCGATTCAAAGTAGATCCACAGAAACTGAGCTGTGTTAAAACGAGCATTTTCCGGTCCCCGACCATCACCACGCGAGTCCAGAGAAAAAAACTGCGAAGAAAAGATTTCATTCAAGACAAAAGCAACCAAAGAAACGAGATAAAACACGAAAACAACCAGTGAATGTGAACTTCTAAGAAGTTTGTGGTGACTTTGAAACATCTAAAACAATGAGCTCCACAAAGGATTCGAAAATAATAAAGATTACTGATACTCTCTGAACAAAAGATCAAGCTGGAAATACAGCCAGGCGTCACGCCACAGAAGAACCAAACCACCGCTGTTGCCCCACCACGCTCCTCCTGACGTTGGAGAGAAACGCATTAGCACAGGTCGGGAGTGCCAAAGGCAGGGCCCGGAAGACATATGCCGCCTTCCTCAGTCCTTTGCAGGGAGAAATTACCAACATTTAATTGAAATAGTAATCCAGTTTTCCGAAGCTCAATTGTATTAATCTCAAATTATCCGAATAAGTTTTTTTTGAGAAAAATTGAAATTGTTAGAATTGGGAGATTTATAAAATTGATGAGAGACGGACGGATGATCTTTATTGTGAAAATCTTAGTGGTTTTTACAGCTTTCGGACGTCTGGTAAAGTGAATTTCATGGAATGAAGATAATTTTCCTATGGCTGAGTTATATCTGAGTTTTATCCATTCATCCGAGTTTCTTCACATTCGCATCGACACCACCCGAGTTTTTTTCAGGTTACTTTCATTTTGTTCTGTCAAGTTTCTAATTTACAAAACGTCTATTAATCCACTTTCCCTGGGATGATGGCCTACCCCTGTGTGTTCTGTACAGAGAAGGATAATCATAAATATGTTTTGGCCATCTAGTCTGTTATTCTCTGCAAATGTCCGAACCATTGCAACTTTTTATATCATACGATACCTTCGCGGATAGCTCATTGGTCAGCATGCGAGCTTTCCATGACGCGACCCTGGGTTCGATTCCCGGTCGGGCAAGTTATAGTATGCGTTTTCGTCCAGGTATATTTTGCTGTGTGACGATGAGGAAATTCACTTCTCAGATTGGGAAGACCAAACCACGGCGTAGGGAAACCTACTTGCTAACCACACGTACCCCAGAACCTATGGCCGGGACACCCCTAATAGGCCCAGGCTTCGTCAAAAGCTATTGTGCCAAAGTATATACTTTGGCAAGATTTGGAACTTCACAATAAAAATAATGCAAGCATGAAATGCTCCATATCATAAGCTTTCCGTTCACACTCTTTGGCAAGGACAGGGGAATCATGTCCCAACTTGATAAAACACAGGATTGAAAAACATTGTAAATAAAATTATATATTTGATTATGTGATATGTTATTTGCAAAGTTATCTTAGTAATATTAATAACCCTGGGTGTAAAAACGGATTGAGCACTAAAATACTGATCCCCCACATCCCCGTAAAAAAAGTCACCTGCACCTATCCGCGATAAATGTGATTGAGCCTCAGTGGGTTGCACGTTGGCGTCCCGATATGGTCAATTCGCGACCAAAAAGCCATTAACCTATTTTTAAAAGGCAATATTTTAAGTCTCCAAATTAAATTTCTGGTAATAAATAGTTCAAAAATACTGCTAATAGAAATTAATGGCCTGCAGCAGCAAAAAATGCTGATGAACAAGACCACACTAAACAGTTTTCCAAAATGGAATGCATGCACACTGTTCAAGAACAAAAAAACCTAATTCTACATTGCAACATTTTAACACAAAGAATCTTGGCTATTTTAAACTAAAACAGCTGTTTTACCAAAAACTATTACTGGAATAACAACTAATACTGGAATATAGTATATATACAATATTAATAGTACAAGCGATCTTTACATAACAAGAACACATTGTTTCTCACATGACGTCAGCTGCGTCATAAGGAGCGACGCACTGAGGATGAGGATTTAGTCGGTCCGCGCGGTGTGCGAGTAGGCGCATTAACACAATCCAAATGTGCTTCTTCAGTCAAAATCTTGGCTATTTCATTGTTTTAGGAGTTTTCTCGGGCTCAAGGGTATCTGAATGAAACCATATATACTTAAAACATAGACCCAGTCTAAGGGATACTTTTCTTTCAATTTCGATTAGTAACATAGGTATTTATAAAATATCTTTCATATGTGTGTTATAATATATATATATATATATATATATATATATATATATATATATATATATGTGTGTGTGTGTGTGTGTGTGCATATATATATATATGAAAAATAAAACTACAAAAAAGTGTATAAATTAAATAGCTATGCAACTATGATACATACGTAATAATATAAACAATATATATGTAAATTGAATGAAAAAAGTTTTATCTAGATTGCCCCATCCCTTAATGTTCTGAAGCCGTTCCTTCTGCTTGCTGCAAAACCACTCGCTGGGAGACATGGAGTTTGACGCTACTGAGAGGCGCAAAGCAAAGCAACGCGGGGTGGGGGTGGGGGGAGTCTCGTGGCGGAATACGAAATCGGGCGGCCGCGGCGGCGGCGCCCGGGGCCTTTGTGTCCTTCAAAGGCTCTTATCTGCGAGGGCGTGACGCTTGGCGGCGCGGGGCGGCGAAACCCGTCCGAGGCCGAGGGCGGGGGCGGGGCGGGGGCGGGGGCACCCACCCGGGGGACGCACCGACCCAAGCGAGGAGACCGCCGCGCCGCCAAACGCGCTTCGTTGCCCAGAAACGGCTGCGGACGCCAAGATCCGCCAAGGAACTGGGGCGGCTTCAAGGATTCGCAGTGGAGTGCGCTGCTTAGGAGGAGGATCAAGACGAGGCGGCGAGGAAGAGTTGCAGCTCAAGGGAGCACGAGAGGGAGATCTAATCAGCCTTGGATGAAGAAAACAAAATCTAAATTTTTTGTGCAGGACACTGCACACTTTTTCGTATTCACAAAGGTTACTAAAGTTGTATTATTTCCATTTCTCTAGTTTTTTTATTTTTAAATAAATAGCTCGCGGGTCGCACATTTCTCCAACTTACTTTATACTCAACGAATTTAAAATATTAAATTACATTTCAATAATTTTACTAGTACTATGTCAAAACGAGCTCAGGATCCAGGTACAAGCAGATAGGGCAGAAACACTTTAAGGGTTCTATAATACAATTTATTTACGACGACAATAAATACGAACACAACTGAGAGAGAAAATCCACAAGATCGGTTCGTGTTCGTTCCTGTATTGAATTGTTCTTAATAATTGGTTTGTTGCAGGCTACGTAAAATGCCAAAAAACATGATTGTTTATTTTTCAGTAGACACCCTGGCCGCAGGAGATGGCTTCGCGGGCCTCAACCGGGTGGCGGCCCCTGATGTAGTGCATGTGAGAGTCTGTAAGGATAGGACAAGGAAGTGGAAGGAAAGATCGCGCGCGGCCCGTGGCCTGGTTGTTGGGGTACTGTTCCGGCATTCGCCTGGCGTTGATTGCAGAAACCATAAACAGCTACCGAGCGGAGCAGTAGGCACTTGAATTCTCCTCCAGACAGTGGCTGAATTCGACCTCGCTGTCTAGCTCGTGTAGAAAATCCTGCCACCGTAGGGATTCGAACCCTAGGACCTCCCGGTGAGAGGTACTGCAGTGACATCAGTTGATGAATTTCGATCTCTTGCAAAACTCCTTTGATGGGTTGATACAATGACAGCGTACTATGTCTATTGAAGACCGCATCACATCTTTATATTTCAGATTCGCTGAGCGCGAAGTTTAATGGAAATGGCGTTTCAACGAAATCATTTCTCTGAAAATGCCGAATTTCGATCATTTTCAGAGAACTTTTGAGATTTCGAGAAACTTTATACGACATGATGTAAAGCACTTGTACTCCAAATTCAGTAAGTATACAAATTGCCGATAATGTAAATATTAACGACGTGAGAGAGATGTCAAAAAATATAGAATTGTGTAATTTTTGAAAAAAAAAAAAAGAATACAGAAAAATGGCGTGGATGTCATCTTGTATAGTACACTTAGCTTTCGGAATAAAATCGAGGAGCAAACATTACGGAAATTTTCGAGAAAAAAATCAGCATTATTTGCGGAAATTTCCTTTGAATGTTTTTAACATGCGTCAATTTTGATTACTGTATTCTTGAAATATTTCAAGGTTTCGAAAATTTTCAATAGAGGTCATTTGAAGATTTGTGTCTATAAATGCCTCACACCACGAAAAAATTTGTTTACAAAGTAATTATTCACAAAGAGCTAGAAGTTTGAAAAAATGGCAAGTGCATTTTTTAATTAAAAGTTTGAATGAAAACGACTCTTTTGCTTCATAATGTAGGACATTATGCTCTATTCTTAAAGAAAATTCGAGAAGAAAAACTTGAGTAAGTTTTTCAGAAAATAATGATTATGTATTTTTGGAAAATTGTCACGATCAGATTCAAAATTATAATAAAAGAACGAAAATGCCAAAAGAACTCCGTGTGATATAATTTAAAAAGTCAATACTGAAGAACAGATTGCATTAAAAAAATCTAGGTTCAATATTGAAGGTTCGAAAAAAATGTTATGGTATGTAGACGTTAACACGTATTTAGCCATCACACAGTGTAATATTTTCCCCTTTGATTTTAGAATGAATATCAAGTCCTTTCTTAACAGATAAATACGACCAAGGAAAAGTCATACATTAGCATTCGTATCTTCACTTTCGAAATTTGTTTTGGACTTGGTTTACTAAAAACCTCTGGGAAATTAACTCAGAACGGCATACTGTTTGCATTATCAGAGCAACTTGGACTTGTTTCCGTGTGTTTAAAATGCTGTTACACAAGTTCGTGGCGCATAAGTAGGGGGGGGATGAAAAACCCAGTGCTTTGAGAATTCTGAAATGATTGAGAATACACTTTCGGAGACCGGAGAAGTTACCAGAGAGTTTTAATGATCATATGGATCTTACCAATAGCTCTTAAATTTAATACTGTAGCCCCTAAAACTTATGCAGGCAATATAATGTAGACTCAAACTGGCAATAATAGGATTTTAATAAGAACCCTTATTTTATTCCGCGATTTTGATGCAAAAAATGTTCATGCATTGTGTTCGATGTACAGAAGAGCCGGATTGCGTGTTCATGGTTAAAACCCCAACGTGTCAAGAGCCTTTTCGCAGAATCGACAGATTCCTTATAAAGCTCGCCACAAAAATATCTCACGCAATAGCCTGTGTGAAGCGCTGCGAGTTCTGCAAGGGGCTGCGGACGTTATAAACGATTAACTGTGTGTTCTCTTTTGCGCAATATGCACGAGATTGCTCTTTTCGTTTTCTCGTATGTCTAGTAAAGAGAGACTTACGTAATGCGGAATGTATTGCCTAAGGAACATTGCTGTTGAGATTTTGACGGAAATACGTTTTGGGGTTTCCTGATTCCGAAAACGTTTTATTTTAAACCATTGCCCGCACCACCCACCGCACCACCGTCCGCACCACCGTCCGCACCACCGACCGCACCACCGACCGCACCACCGTCTGCACAACCGACGCACCACCGTCCGCACCACCGACCGCACCACTGACCGCACCACTGACCGCACCACTGACCGCACCACTGACCGCACCACTGACCGCACCACTGACCGCACCACCGTCCACACCACTGACCTCACACCGTCCGTACAACCGACGCACCACCGTCCGCACCACCGACCGCATCACCGACCGCACCACCGACCGCACCAACGTCCGCACCACTGACCGCACACCGTCTGCATAACCGACGCACCACCGACCGCACCACCGTCCGCACCACTGACCGCACCCCCGTCCGCACCACCGACTGAACAATAATCTGCACAACTGTCGCACACTCGTCTGCAAAATCATCTGTCAATAGGAGTACGGGATATTTCCATACCTACTTCTAAACCATACAACTTCTCAATATCATACAAACAGAATTTATCAACTCCATATATGGGGTTTCATTTCGAAGAACACGAAAATGTGGACTAAATAAAGCTTTATTCGAATACATCACTTCATGTGGCAACACAGGGGAGAAGTAATTCTGACTAGCAAGGAACACTATTTATTCACTTTTACTTTCTCGAGCGTGCCAGCTCGAGCACGGTTCGAGCATTTTGTGCTCACGATGGACTGAATAACAGGTCAGTACACACACATTGTTTCGATTCGCCTCTTGCGATAGAGTACGAGTAATAAGAATCAAACATGAGGAACCCAGGCTAATATTACATTTATTTTTTTCTCTTTTACTATATATCAAAGAATTTAACTCTTAATGCAAACTTAATTAATAAATGTCATGCAGATTTCTCTTCGAATCTATGAAGCAGAGGAACGTCATTCTGAATACGCAATGCTCTTTTGTTAATACGATTTATTGGCTGCACGGCTTTGCTTCGCCTATTGATGTAGTGTAGCTGACATAAGAAACAAATATTAGGAAACTAGGCTAAAATTTATCATTGTCGCTTTTACTATATATAAAAAACTTAACATGTAATATAATGTAATTAATTAATAAATTTTATGCAGATTTCTTTTTGAAATTACGAATCCGAAGAATGTAATTAATTCCATATGAATCAACATAGCTCCATTTTTCTAAAATAAGATTTATTGCGTGCACTGAAGTTTCTTTCACTTGCTGAATTTTCAGTATGAATAAACAGAGAATTTTATGTTAATTGTCGCGACGCTGGCGTGAAAACGTTGGACACTAGTTCAGGCCACTGATCATTAGACTATTTAGTTCCGAATCTAGTTGAAAACTGACTCGATACATTCTTTTATTCCTCGAAATCGCGGTGACATATTTGACGTGAGATTCGCAGAACTACACTCCTGCAGGTTCATGACAGGATACTGTCCCCGATATGACAGATGAAATGGAATTTTTCTGTTATGAAACGAAATGTGTGCCTTTTGTTCGCTCTAAATCACCTCTCAAAACATGTGAAAGTACGAAAGCTATATTCCTAATATTAGAGAAAATTCTTTGCTCTGGCAAAGAGCATCATTGCACGATCTGCGTTTACAACTTCTTTTGCTTGTGTACCCTTTGTACGATTCCTTCTAATCTATGATCCATGTCACTTCCCGTTAGTTTAAAACTTGTTAGAAACAAAAATCGTTCATTGATACCTAAAGGTTTCAACATAGCAACAATATATTTAGATGGCACGGAAAAAATGCCAACATATTTCTCTGCATATTCTCAGTACTTTTTGTAAATGGTCCTAAAGAAGATTCAAATCGGAATTGAAAGAAAAAATAAGATGCCAAAACGCACGAGTTATCTTTTATTTTATATATAACATTGGCAAAGATTCCTGAAATAATGACACCAAAGGTTGATATGCTCGGGCTATTTCGATTGATTGATTGATTTTTTCGTGTTTCCGGGCGAGAGGACCGGAAACCTAACCAGGACTCTCCCACCAGCGGGGCACCGCCCCAGCCGGGACGAGCTCTAAGCTCCCGACCGGTCTCCCGGAATATGTGGTAGTGTAGTGCATGTTACTGTAAGTATGTGTGTAAGGGGAGAGGATAGGACAAGGAAGAGGAAGGATAGATCGCGCGCGGTCTTCGGCCCGTTTGGTAGGGTACTACGCCGGCATTGGCCTGGTGTTGATCGAAGAAACCTCGGAAAACTACCGATCAGAGCAGCCGGCCGCTAGAATTCTCCTCCAGACAGCGACTGAATAGCTGAAAAGCTAGCGTCGAAAATGCTGCCGCCGTGGGGAGTGGGAACCTAGGACCTCCCTGGTTCAGAGGCGCTGCAGTAACATCAGTTGATGCACTGAGCTACCGCTCCGGGTCGGGCTATTTCGAATATTTCTTAACTGGTACCGAGCTTCGCCAAACAGCCCCCGCCATTGTCGTCGTCATTCTCAAGTGAGAGTGCAATGCACTTGGTTGCGGCGCGTGCAGCCAGCGTGGGAGGTGTGAGAGTTGCGTTGCGCAAAGGGGCGGACACGAACTTGAAGCACGTCTCTTCCGCTCGGTGAAATATGGAGGTTAAAGTTGAAACAGTTGCGTGTGTAGCATTCACGGTTGATGTTTGTTGCATTCACGGCCGTTAGGTTTGCATTGCTTTACGTGTCACAGCCCATCAACGCATGTGCGCGAAACGAAATGAACATTCCTCAGCCTCAAGTCTAGGTCTCGGTATCTAGCATTAGAAACGCTGACTAAATATTTCCCCAACGGTACAGCGACCACTGGGTTACACGCGTTGTATGCAGGTTTTCTCACACATCTCAAAGAAAACTAGTCGTGCTAAAATAGCACGTATTTTCTCGCCCGTATGTTCACGCACAATTACGTGAAAAGTACTCAACTTTTCGAAACATTGTACACAATCTTATTTCAAAATCTATTTTTAAGGAACATATTTCATTAAGGTAAAATGTCTATCTTTAATATTTTAGTTGTAAGAAGACTCCGAAAATATTTTCAATTTTTGCAATTTCCGAAAAATCAGTTTTTAACGAACTTGAGATCTGCACCATTCTCTTAAACGTCCTTTACACTCTCCAACAACAAAATTTAATAATAAACGATGGGGCCATTTTTTTTAAAAAATTTGAATATGTGCCAATGGCTTCATGTAAAGTACCCTCCAAAATTAAAGTATCAATTTCAAATTCAAGGGTTCGCGACAAAAGCTAAATCTATTAGGGAATATCACTTTTGGAGAAAATCGGGTGAACGGTTTAGTCGTTAGCGTTCTTCACAGCCGGAAATCAGACGGACGGACAGACGGACAAACCGACAGGCATTTTTCGGAATGAAGGACCCACAAAACATGGATGTAAAGCTACATCTCCGTGTTGGACAATTTCTGTTCTAAATTTAGCTATTGAATTTATACACTTTTTCGTTGCCAGGGCCTTGTAATATGAGTTTTTATGCCGAAAATCCGCCAAAATCTTTGCCTCTAATCCGTAGCGAGAAAGTGAAAATAATGCACACTGAACCCCCAAGTTGGATTTCACAGACCAAGAACGAAATGTTTCACAATACGGCCTAGTCAAAAAAGCCAGCATGTGATTCCAACGTAATACAAAAAAAAATTGAATAATTCCTTGTATTAATTAAGATTTATTACGGAACCACGTTATTATTATGGCACAAGATTCCTTTTTACACTCAAATAACTTAATAGACGAACAAATGTAAATAAATTCCATTTGTTTCTAATCGATTTGATTTTGCATGAGAAAACGAAAATTAATGACCCATCGAAAGAAAGATTCATGAACCTACACTTTAAATGTTCCATATGTCGCTGGACTGAAATTCCTAGGAATTGGGCCTAGCTAACCTGATATCCTTGATCTGCCTACGTGTTCATCTAGGTTGATGTTAATAATGATATTGAAGAGGAGGATGGGGAAGTAGAAAGGGAGGGAGAAAGGAGAAGAAAGAATAGGAAGAAGAAGGGGAGTAGAGGAAGGAGAAAGACAAATGAGAGGAAGACGACGAGAAGGAAGAAGATGAGAAGGCAAGGAAATAAGAGAAGAAGAGGAAGAAAAGGAGTTGAGGAGGAGAGGCAGTGTGAGGACGAGGGAGGAGGAGGAGCTCCGACGCGTCGCGGCGCGCTGCAGGGCGATGGTCTGGACGCGCATGTGGAACGGCGGGCGCTCGCCGTTACGCGCTCTCCATCCGCCACGAGTCAGCGCCCGCGCGGCCAGCGCGCTCTGCCGCAGCCACGCCCCCCCCCCGCTCCTGCCCCCCGCGTGCGCTTGCACATTGCTTGCGCTTGCGCTTGCGCACACGCGGAGCGGTGGCTCAGTGCATCCACTGATGGCACTGCAGCGCCTCTGACCCAGGGAGGTCCTAGGTTCCCACTCCCCACGGCGGCAGGATTTTCGACGCTAGCTTTTCAGCTATTCAGTCACTGTCTGGAGAAGAATTCTAGCGGCCGGCTGGTCTGATCGGTAGTTTTCCGTGGTTTCTCCGATCAACACCAGGCGAATGCCGGAGCAGTACCCTAACAAACGGGCCACGCACCGGGCGCGATCTGTCCTTCGTCTTCCTTCTCCTATCCTCTCCCCTTACACACACTCACACGAACATGCACTACAGTACCACGTATTCCGGGAGACCGGTCGGGAGCTTAGAGCTTGTCCCGGTTGGGGCGGTTCCTCGCTGGTGGGAGAGTCCTGGTTAGGGGGAAACACCACTAGCCGACGGTAGGTCGGCGCCGGATCTCGCCATCCAGCGGGGGAAGATCACCGCCATCTCCAGACAACAAACTTGCACTACACTTACGGTACTAATGACCAAAGCAGTTGACTTGCCCGGAAACACGAAAAAAAAACAATCAAACGGACACACACGATAAACCTACTGCTGGCCATTTGCCTCCTAGAATCAACGCATCAAAAACTAACCTATACAAATTACAAATCCTCCAATAGCAACATCTCAGGGAAATGCACTACGCTGCTACATAATAAAAACTTCACAAACTAGTGGGAATGCGTAGGGCGCTAAAACGTTTCCCCCTCATAGTGTTAATATTTAGCAATTATCAATATTTCAATGAGAGTTAATGACATCATTTAGAGATCCACAATTGAATTCAGATATTCAAAAACAGCCAAGGTACAATAATCAATAGAGTTGAAAAATGCACTGGTGTTTGTGAAAATTGCAACATAGAAAAGGAGACATACTATTACGATGATATTTATTCCACAGCTTAGGAATATCACAATATAAAAATAAATAAAATACCTGCATTTTGACGTTGAGTATATAGTACAGTGTGAAGCCGCCGTGCACTGCCATCACAGCCTCTAGACGCCGTGGCAAGGATTCAGAGAGAATCTGGATATGCTGCTGGGGAACAAATGGCCACGCTGTTTCTATATGTGAGCACAAAGCATATACAGTGGCTGCAGGAGGACCAGAACGAACAAGTTGCCGACTGGTCATATCCGAGACACGTTCGATGGGCGCCATGTCAGACGAGCGTGCAGGGAAGCAGTGGATCCCGTCGTTCTTCGCAGAAAGCCTGCACATTCCTCGGCACATGCGGTCGGACATTTTCCTGCTGAAGTATGGCATGTGGAGCCGCTTGCAGGAGGGGCAGTACGTCAGGCTCGAAAATCTCCCCGATGCAGCGGTTGCTGTACAGATTTCCCTCCATACGTATGAGGCGAGATTGCGCATTGTAGCTAAAGGAGCCTCAGACCAACACATTTTGCGTTTGTCCGCTGTGGCGCGAAACAATGCAGGCTGGCAGATTGTTATCACCATGCTAGCGTCGAACACGCACGCGGCCATCGTACCACAAATTGAAGCGCGACTCGTGCGAAAACACTACATTTTGCCACTCAGCCCACCAATGAACACGTCCACGTGCCCATTGCTGTCGGAGACGATGGTGGTTTCTGGCCAGCGGAATCCGACGCAGTGGTATGCATGCCAACAGTCCAGCCCTCCGTAGACCCGTTGGCGTCGAACCGTCGACGAAGACATGACCACACCGTCGCAGTGCTCCCAAGTCGATCCAACACTGTGAACGACGCCGTTCTGTCGGTTATGTCCACGCGGACAAGATGGCGGTCATCTCGAGATGGGGTCTCATTGTGAGGCCCAGTATCCGCTGATCGCTGTCTTGTCCGCGTGGACATAACCGATAGAACGGCGTCGTCCAGTGTTGGATCGACTTGGGAGCACTGCGACGGGTGTGGTCATGTCTTCGTCGACGGTTCGACGCCGACGGGTCTGCGGAGGGCTGGACTGTTGGCATGCATTCCACTGTGCATGATCCTCCTCTACACACTGGTGGTACGCCCTGCATCACTTCCGTACATGCACTAATCTTTGCATTAAAAAAGACTCTGGGACCTTAAAAAACTCGCTAGTTTTGCATCTATAGCTATAATCTCTTATTACAGTGTAGGGAGGAAAAGTAAAAAATTAAACTTGAGCACTATAATGCAACAGATCAGACATCTCTCCTCCAATTTGTATTCATAAGATACGCATACCGACTCAACCGGAATTCACGCTATGGAGAACCCCAATCCGCATTTACATGAATAAATAACAAATATACACTCCATGTATTTCTCATAAAGTTTTCCGAATTGGAATAAAAGCTGAGATACCTAAAATGGTTATCTCCGTCTCTTACGTTAGTCATAATTTATTAGTAATAGTTTTTCAGCCTTAAGTTATCAACACACGTGCAAAGTATAAAAACATTAAACTATGTTAACTCATTATGAAAATTCAGATCAAAAAAAGTAGCGTAGGTACCTCTAATTAAGTGGTCTAATTAGATCAGTTAGTGAAGTTGTTCAATCGTTAGTGAAATAATGGAGTCGTTTGGTCTGTTGGAGTGGAAGGGATTGGACAAATTATAGTTTAGTGATGGCGAGTTTTTTAGTGTGGATATGTGAGCGGTTGTTGGTGTGTGGTCCGTCTCCCATTTCGATATTCTTCGAATATATTCAATATACTTCGATTTCTACAATTTTTTAACAAACTCATCACCCCGTAACATGTTTTTGTTTCATTTCATTGTTATGGAAGTCCTTTCTATTCTGTGTCCATTTTACTGCGGATGTTGCAAATGCTTTGCGAGAGTGTCATCAGGCCTGAGCGCCAAGGGCCTGAGAACGTTGGCACAATGACACTACATCAACACTTTAACATTTGTAATATGTCACAATTTGTGACATATTATATTGCGTAGTGTTTGTTTTGGAATGGAATATAAACAGATTTATGTCCATAGATGGGTGATAGCCTGGTGACCAATAAACAAACAGGTTAATGATATTATGTGTCTCGAGAAGAAGTGGAAGTAGTACACGTGACATCAAGCAATCAACGGAAGTGTGTTCGACGAAGCCTCAGTGACAAGTTACATGAAAATAGAACTAAAATTAACAAACATTCTTTGTCACGCCGGTTTACAGTTCGGACGTTGTCTTTGACACGCTGGTCTACAGTTCGGACGTGCTCTTTAACATGCCAGTATACAGTTCGAATACTTTTACCCCTTCTACACGAAATAGTTATATTCATACGGACGCACTCTTGTAGTTCTGATGAGCTAATTCGTCGAGATTGAGAAGTCAATAAATGGGTGATTTTTAATTAATCAGTAATGTTTATACTACACACAAAGAGACATCATAGAAATGGTCAGAAGTTAGGAGGAATATTCAATTGAACATTTTATATAAATTGTACTGGTTATAATGTATTACTGTCGACATAGATAGAAGAGAAGACTACAAAGAGGACAGAGGTGGATACTAAGTTTTATTTGTGAAAATGAAAGATATCGTGCACAACTTATATTTTTGATACTATGAGTGCATAAAGAAAAAGATCGCCAACATAATTGTTGAAGAGGTGTCAGACATGGGTATTGAGAGAATTAATGTATATTTAAAATTCATTTGTAAATAGTCTTAATTTTTAGGGATTTTAAATAAGGTTTTAATTTGTTTCATTGATATCGTTTATTCTAATTAGTGAGTTCCTTTGTTAATAAAGAGTATTTATTGAAATTGATTGTATTTTTTAAATTAATCGTTTCTTTCAGTGAACATTTTGAATAACGTCACTGATGTGTACTGTTGTGGAATTAGTTATTTAGTCGACTAGCCGTCAATTTTTGGGACAATTTCGGTTTTTCTCTTTTGGATTTATTGATCACGAATCGGGAAAATTAAATTTAAACTTCGAGATATTAAGCATTTCTCACTAAACACATTCGCATCTCTCCCCCCTTTTTCCCTCCACATTCTATGATACCATAATGCCTTAGTGATATAGACATCTTTATTGTCCGGATCCATTTGAGTCGAGCATTGCTGTTACGAAAAGAAGTGGTTAATTCCATTTATTTTGGCGTCTTAAAATTATCAGGACGTTACTAATCTTTTCAAGTCTTTTAAATTAAAGAATTAATTAGAAATGGAAGAAGATACTAAAAGAAAATTCAAATACATTTCTTCTAGAATAATAAGATACAAAATGAATATATTACGCTTTCTTCTTCTATATTATTTCAGTAGTATATATGGGTTTTGCGGCTCTCACATGCAACCAATCTTTATAAATGAAGTCTCTTGAGAAAAAAAAATCTTCACGAATTGTACTTTATCTTTAAAAAATGTGAAAGATTTGCTAAAAAAAATCTAAATATTCATGTCAAATATAACTCACAACACTCTGGCAGCTTTGTTGAAAACTATATAGTTATAAACTCCAAGACGAAGCGTTCTAGGGCCTGAAAATCTGGAATTTCCAGGCCAAAGGATGAGATCATCCTGGATATTCTATTAAATTTTTGGGTGTTCGGAGCTTTTCCATGCTTCATTCCATTGCAATTTCATTTTCAAACATTGCAAAGAGTAGGTTTGTACTTGCCCGATCTTGTATTATTGCATGGAAAACTTTACGTAACTTTCTTTCCTAACTCTTTACGTAAAGGATTAAAAAGCCTTTGTAATATTTTTGTTTTATCAAGGAAATCGAAAAGCAAACTGCCAAGGAAGGTAGTTTACAATTACTAATATTTTTAAGGAAATGTAGTGAATGGTTCCAAGAACATGTCTACAATACTAAATCAATTTTGATTGGAAATTCGTATAAAATATCAATTGCAATTATAAATATCAATTTATTTTTAGTTGATACTATGTACGTAGATTGAAAGTTACCTTTATGCATTTGTCAAACCTATAAAAACGTTTCGTTAACAATTTTTCTCTAAATGTGGAAAAGGAAGGATAGGGAATAAGATGGAGGTTTAACGTGCTGGAGCTCTCGCTCGGATACGCTAGGTGTTTTTAAATTGAATCATTTCTCCGTTCACTTTGAATCCACATATACACCAATAACAACAAAAGCAAAACTCGAATAAATTAAATTGAAGTGGTTGAATTTTAAATACAACATGGATGAATAATAGTAAGTGGATTAAGTTTACCTACACTAGTTAGGTTGATCATTACACTAGAATACTGTCGATCTATGGAAGATGAAAAAACTGACTTTTCAATCTGTTAAACTAAATAGGGTATTAAATATTCGACTAATTCCTTAGAAAGACCAGAAATTCCAAATTTCATTCCACATAATAATACATAATCTGAGAGATGAAAATTCACGAGGGAGCATACCCATAGGTATGGTATTTCCATGAATGGAAAGACCAAAATGATCACGATTTGCATCGTTATTTGCAATTAGCATGAACTTTGGTGTGCTTCGAAGTCCAAGAGAAGTTTCATCAGAAACAGGATTATAAAAGTTCCGTTACTCGGTGGCCAGCTTTCGGTAACGGAGACAGCACTTCAAGAACCATAACAGGACCAAAAAACAAAAACGGGACGAGGAGAAAGGAAAAGAGGAAGTGAGGCGAAGAATTGCGAAGAACGAGAAAATTGAATAAATAAAAGGGAACAAATTAAAGAACATGCGAAAATCCGAAGCAGATGGCGTATACGGCAAAGAAGAAACGAGAGAAAATACGGCGAAGTAGACGAAAGGCGTGAAGATTTAGAATGAGAAAACAAGGAAGATGGGCAAGAAAAATGTAACAAATAGAGGAAAGAGAAAAATTATGGGGGCAACTATAATATGAAAAGGAGAAACGACAAAGAAACAAACAGAAATGAATATAGTACAAGGTAGTTGAGAGAACAAGCAAGAAATAAAGTTTAAAATCCCGATGAGATGTTAAGAGGATATTTTGATAAAGATAACATTTCAAGTTCTTAATTTTGTGACTACAGGCAACGTTAGGAACATGATGTATACAGTTAGGGAGTTTTCCCTGTAGTCACAGATTCTTAAGCGCATTCTTTTTCCATGTAGTCGCACGTGTCGTTTTATTAATTTCTATCAATTAAACACTATTAATTGATTCTTAAAAAGTCCCTTTCGCTTTAGAGAATTCCTGTTTTCGGGAGACGAGGCAATAACATAGTAGTGTAAATATAACGCGTCTCCCTGCCTTCACCTCCGCTCTGGTCGGATGCTCGTCTGAAACTGGAGAGGGGACACGGTGCAACAAAGCCACACAATCTATACTTGGGTTTTCGTAACGTGGCCGATGACATGAGGTCATTTTTACACCTCCTGCCTTATAAAATGAATCTTTATGACAGTGATAATTACGTGTTTGAGGCCATGAGCCCTGTTAAGAAGGACGTTCGCGAATGAATTAAGAATATTCATTTTATAAGGCCGGAGGTGTAAAAATGACCTCATGTCATTGGCCACGTTACGAAAACCCAAGTATAAGCGCTACACTTCGATTTAAATAGAGTGACTTCTGACGGACTATCAGCAGAGTCGCGGTCATCCAATCGGGAGCTTCAATACCAATCCTTTAAGACGTAATGGCGCTTTCGATAGCAAAACCGCGTCCAGATGACGACCTGTCAGCTCCGGCCTATGTCACCTGGAAGCGGTTTCGGCCCTGGAAGCGTGTTCAAATGGCGGTCCGCCGCCGCCGCGCGCGGGGCCGGGGCGCAGGCGCTCGCGCTCGCCGCATTCCTCGCATTCCGTCGGCCACGCCGCCGCACCGCACGTGCTTCCCGCGACCAGCGGCTCCGTGCCAGATCGCGCCGCTCCTCTAGCGGGGCGCTCTCGGCGGCGGTGGCGGCAGAGGCGGCGGCGGTGGCGGTGGCGGTGGCGCTGGCGGTGGCGCTGGCGGTGGCGGTGGCGCTGGCGCTGGCGCTGGCGCTGGCGGTGGCGGTGGCGGTGGCGGTGGCGGTGACGGTGGCGGTGACGGTGGCGGTGACGGTGGCGGTGACGGCGGTGACGGTGACGCGACGGTGCGGGTGACGGTGGCGGGACGGTGGCGGTGACGGTGGCGGTGACGGTGGCGGTGACGGTGGCGGTGGTGGCGGCGTCGGGCGGTAGTGATGGTGGTAGTGGCGGCGGTGGCGACGGCGGCGGCGGCGGCGGCGGCGGCGAGGCGGCGGCAGCAGGAGGTGGCGGCCGCGGTGGTGGTGATATGGTGGCGATGTGGTGGTGGTGGTGGTGGTGTGGTGGTGGTGGTGGCGGCGGTGCTGGTGGTGGCGATAGTGGCGGTGGTGGTAGCGGCGGCGGCGGCAGTGGCGGCGGCGGTGGGGGTGTTGGACGGCGGCGGCAGCGGTGGTGGCTGTGGTGGCGACGGCGGCGGCGGCGACGGCGGCGGCGGCGACGGCGGTGGTGGTGATGGCGGCGTCGGCAGTGGCAGTGGCAGCGGCGGCGGCGGAGGGAGGCTGGGCGACCTTCGCCGCGTGCCGCGACCTTGGTGCGCATCCGCCCGAAATTGGCGCGCCTTCCGGCGCCGCCGCCGTGGGCGCCGCGAGCGCGGAGAGCGGCCGAGTGCAATGCTCCGCCTGAGACGGGCCACGAGCGGAGGAGAGGAGAGGCGCCGGATGGGCGGCTGCCGCAGGATTCACGCTCAGCTGCAACCCATTCGCAGAGCGCCATCGCGGAGCGCGGGCCGACAACGCTTCGCCTCTCGCTCACGAGGAGGAGGGGTTTCCTCCGTTAGGGGCTCTTGCGACCTCACTCTGATTATATTGTTCTTTAATCATGCGTAATTGGTATGACCATGAGGGCACCTCTCTTTCTCTCTTTCCGTAACTTTCTCTGTACGTCTCTCGCTCTCTCTTTCTCCGTCTCTCTCTCTCTCTCTCTCTCTCTCTCTCTCTCTCTCTCTCTCTCCATGGCACTATCCATCACCCAGTCTCCTATTCTTCATCTACCACCCATGTCTGTCAGAATTCCGACTGAATCGACGTCACTGGCGAATCTGGGAGCGGGTGTGCATGGCGACCATGCCCCAAAACACCTAGAGTTTTCGTTGATCTGCCTTTATTTGGCAAAACTGATTTAAATATTTATTTCTATTCGAGTTATTTAACTAGTATTTAAACTATAACATTGTATAGTATCATATCCACAGTATATAAATAATATATAATATAATAACAAATACGTTTATTATTTAACAAAAATCTACAATGCCTCTCTCCCCTCCCCAAATGATTGGCTGGATCCGCCTCTGATCGCCATTCCATGAGACGACGGTGAACTAGGAGGTGATTACATATCCTTTCTAATTATTTTCACAGCTTTTCTTTTACTACTTGAATTAATGCTTTTGAGAAAGAGTTGATGCAATGTAAAATTGGTAACAAAAATTGAGAATCTTCATGTCACCTTTCGAATCTTCGATAATCTGGGAATATATGTGGCACATTGCATATGTTCCGTTATCCTTCACTCAGTCGTGTATTTCTTGATTCATTAATTCCCGTCTTATGTGGCGTAGGGAGGCCCTAGGGTTCGAGTCCCGATGGTGGCAGGATTTTCGACACTAGCTAGATAGCTGGCTGGATTTCAGCTGCTGTCTGGAGGAGAATTCTAGCGGCAAGCTATACGGATCGATAATTTTCCGTGGTTTCTCCGATAAACATCAGGAGAATGCCGGAGCAGTACTGTAACAAAAGGACCACGGACTGCGCGCGATCTTTCCTTCCTCTTCCTTGTCCTATCCTGTCCCTCTACTTACACACACTTGCATTTACATGCAATACACTGACACACATATTGGAAGACTAATCGGGAGTTTAGAACATGTCCCGACTGGGGCGGTGCTCCGCTGGTGGGAGCTACGTGGTTGAGGAAAATCCTGCTAGCCGATGTGTAGATCGGCGCCGGATCTTACCATCCAGCGGTGGAAGATAACTACCTCATGAGGGAAACGCATGCAATACACTTATGGTACTAATGACCTCAGCAGTTGACGCGACCGTTGAATCACTAATCTGTCAAACTATCATTGATTCATTAATTAAAATTGAATCATGATTAAACTATTCAGGAAAACGGTTCATTTTGTTGTATTTTAAACTATTTTTGGATGAAGTCATGAGATCATTCGTATATTTCATTTTCTTGTCATGCAGTAAGCATTTAATCGATTGAAGTCACTGTGCCAGTAACTATGACAGCGTCTCGCGACTGACACTCAGACACGCTTCGCTTCGATGAACTGAACGAAAAAAACAAACAACAACTCATGGACACAAGTTTAAATACAATGAATAGTCATTAGAAATTAAATTATATAAGAAAGATTAATTGGCAAGGAATTACCGATTCTAATACACCTACCTAGTGTCCATATACACACACTTAACAAAACATGTTTCGATTGTGTTATATATTTACTTATTGTTATTCAAACGTTGAAAACTTTATAAATTTCAACAAATAATATAATATGCGTAAGCTTACTTTTGTATTCACAATAATTCTGAGCAGCTTATGTGAAGCCCATTGAGGTACTATTTCTATTGAAGTTCCTGCTTGTCCAAAATTTAAAAAAAAATGAAAATGAAAAGTGGTAAAATTAGAAATAAAACCTCCATTTGAAAGACTGTTTTGACTTATACACATGCCAGGAATATGACATTTTAAAACACTTCAGTACCCAATGCGCCAACACATTATTTTTAGTACAATTATTTTCAGCAAATTATTTACCTTGTTTCTGTTCTCAAATTCTTTCGCTTTCGGCGAGTAAAAGCGAGATGTCTCCAACAGTAACCGCAGTCAGATTCTGAAATAGAACAAAGTTCATTGTGTTAAAAATAAAGATTGTAATAGAATGCAATGAAGCATTGATTAATCCGAAAGTTGCCATCTGGACTCTATTAGGTTACGTAGCCCACTAATGTTTCTTTACGTCAGACATAGGTCGATTCTGACATCTGTCACAACCAATCGACTCTACATCTTTGCATGGGGGGTGCAATACAATGGCGTTCATTCCAAGTCGAGCAGTGCCCCAGTCTGGACTCGATGGGCAGGTCAGGGTTCGTAGATGGAACGCGGACGTGCCACTGCAGCGCTGGTGGCGCTCACGTGGATAGCGTTGAAACTTTCCACATCACCAGAGGTGGATCGATAGAATCGATAGCGAACGATGTAGTAACTAGAGAAGGTGTAACGACAGAGTATAACAAACCTTTCAAATCATCTCTTGAAGATCGCCTTTATTAAAGCCAGAAGGTGAGTAAGTGAAAATGGTACACCAATTTGTAGCAAAAATATGATTAGGCTAGCTGTGCAGTTAGCAATGAAGTTTCGAAGCAAACTTTGGAATGAGCAAAGAATGATTATGAGTGCATTACCATATCATAGAGAAGAAAAGGACATATGAAAGAAATCCATAGCTTGGAAGAAAGTGGTACAGTTACGGACAGCAACTATTTTAGTCTATGTACCCGATTTCGTCTTTGTATTAATGGACACGAATTATCGATTACCTTTCGTAATTAATGGACACGAATCGATTGTACGTAGTAAATTCTCAGCTTTACTTAGTTGTCAAGGCAATTTCATCGGTCATTCTATGGGAAGAAGGAAAACTGAGTGAGGGTTACAAAACGAGAGCAATAATGATAAAAATCAAGACACCAGGTTGTTCTATAGAATGCAACCAGAATAATTGATGTGACTGGAATCCAGGAGAAGAAATGGCAACACTGAGATGAATACAACTGAAACGATGAGAACTAGTCGGTCTACAAAGACCAGGTTCACTACAGAACGCGGATGTGAGACTAGAACAGCAAAGGAAATGAAAAATCAATTCACAAATTAGTTCTTGTAGATGGTATTGCGATAGCAACACAATTAGTGGAGAAGACGCACAAACAGAAACTACGCAAGGGACTAAACTCGCACAATTAGCTCGGAAAGTCCGAAATGTCACGATAAGTGAGAAGACAGAAAAAGGAAGTTCGTGAAGGACAAACGTAATTTTAGAAAGAGTTTTCCGGTGAGGAATGTCGCTGCATGCCAGAAGATAACAAAAGGAAAACGGTGAACCCTCAAACACTACTAAAATCAATATTTGAAGTCCTACATTTTATTGAAAAATGAACAGGTAAGAATCGCGGACACAGTAGGATTACTGGGAACTGAAGACTTTGAGTCGATTGGAGACGCAAGTAGTGAGGACTATTTCAGCCGCTGTCTCCAGAAGAATTCTATCGGTCGGCTGATCGGCAGTCGGTCAGCTGATCGATTTCTCCGATCAATAACAGGCGAATGCTGGAGCAGTTCCCTAACAAAAGGGCCACAGGTTGCGCGAGAACTTCCTTTCTTCTTCTTTGTCCTATTTTCATCCCTTTCTTACTCACACACTTAGATGCACTACACCACCTCCATACCGTGAGACCAGTCGGCAGCTTAGCGCGGGGGGGGGGGCGCTGGTGGGAGATCTCTGGATGGGATAACACCACAAAACCGCTGGGTCGCGTAGATAGGTGCCGGATCTCGCCATTTAGTGGGGAGTGGAAGAGCACTGCCACCTTCCGCGATAAAACATGCACTACACTATCTCGATTGATGCCCATAGCAGTCGATGCCCATAGCAGTGGACGCCCTTAGCAGTGGACGCCCATAGCAGTGGACGCCCATAGCAGTCGTTGCGCTCGGAAACACGAAATTGTCAATCAAGAAATGTGGATTGACTATTGGATGTGTAGCTTCATACAATTAGCAAGTGATTCAAGTGGTGAGCGGGGAGGGGCAAGGCGGGGCCAGGCGGGGCCAGGCGGTGTGGGGGTGGGGCGGGGCGGGGCGGGGGGCAACCCCAGACGCGGAAGTGGAGGGAGGGGCCTTCGCCTGCGGTGGTTCCGGGCCGCCCGTTCCGCGCCTGCGCCGCCGCGCCGCGCCGCTGCCCACGCGCTCCGGAAGCGGTCGGGCGCCGACAGGCCAGCGCTCTCGTTGTGGAAGGCCTTTGGAATTAGGTGCGCTCCGCTCGGCAAGGTTCCCTTGCCTACACTCCCAAAATACAGAGAGAAACGCTACCCGCCAGGCCGTCGCCATTTAATACGCCACTTGAGTTGAGGATTGATAGATTATTTCGTGTTTTCGCGCGCGTCAACTGCTTTGGTCATTAGCCCCGTTAGTGTAGTGCATGTTCTTTTCTCGTGAGATGGCGGCGATCTTCCCCCGCTGGATGGCGAGATTCGACGCTGACCTACCGTCGGCTAGTGGGGTTTCCCCCTAACCAGGACTCTCCCACCAGCGGGGCACCGCCCCAGCCCGGACAAGCTCTAGGCTCCGGACCGGTCTCCCGGAATACGTGGTAGTGTGGTGTATGTCAGTGTGTGTGTAAGGGGAGAGGATAGGACAAGGAAGAGCAAGGACAAATCGCGCGCGGTCCGTGTCCCGTTTGTTAGGGTACTGCTCCGTCATTCGCCAGGTGTTGATCGAATAAACCACGGAATACTAACGATCAGAGCAGCCGGCCGCTAGAATTCTCCTCCAGACAGCGACTGAATTCGACCTAGCTGACAAACTAGTGTCGAAAATTCTGCCACCGACAGGACTCGAACCCAGGACCTCCCGGTGAGAGGCGCTGCAGTGATATCAGTTAATAGACTGAGCTACCGCTCGCTGTCCAGGCCGTCGCCATTTAATACGTCACTTGAGTTGAGGATTAATTGATTATTTCGTGTTTCCGGGCGCGTCAACTGCTAAGGTCATTGGTCCTGTACGTGTAGTGCATGATTTTATCACGGGTGCTGGTGGTGTACTTCCGCCACCGATCCGGCGCCTACCTACACGGTTGCTCGCTTTTCCACCAGCGAGGCTCCGCCCCAGGCGAGACGAGCCCTGACCTCCCGACATGTGTGGTAGTGTAATGAAGTAAGTGCAACTGTGTGTAAGTAAGGGATGAGGACAAGTCAAGGAAGAGGAAGGAAAGATCGCGCGCGGTTCGTGGCCCGTGTGTTGGCCCACTGCTCTGACATGGTGTTGATCGGAGCCATCATGGACAACTACCCATCAGAAGCAGTCGCCTGAATTCTCCTTCAGACAGCGGCTGAACTCGGCCTAGCTATCTAGCTAGTGACGAAAATCCAGCCACTAACGGGAGTCGAACCCTAAGCAGTTAAAGAGAAATAACAATTGAAGGTAGTACCTCTGTAATTCTCTAATTTCGAGTGTAATAATAATTTGGGTAGATTTGCGATTCCCAATACACTCAGTTAAAACTCTCCTCTCAAGGATTAAAAATGACGAAATTGGTGGTGCAACTCTCTGTGGAGTGGACAACAAATTTGAAACGGGCATCATGGGCATGACTTACGTTTGCAAAACAATCGTCAAGAAATTCATCTACTTGAATAATTCTGCACATGCACAGTTTTGGGGTAGTTGTTATTTCTTTGTACAGAGACAAAAAACTACATCGTTAACCACGCATTCGGATTTTGTGCATGCAACGTTTTAGTCAAATTCTGGTTCTTTAGGAAAGGTGGAGTATTTGCTCTGTAGAACTCTTATTTTGTTCCAAGAACACGAATGAAACCGTTCGTTTTTCTGTTACCGAACTCGGATTTAAAATTATTCTGGGGCCAAATAAATGCTATGCTTCTCACAATTGCAGAAGAGTCCCCGTTACTAATGTTTGTTGTATTGGTAGTGTAAATCTACGCACGTAAGCGCACAGGAGATGACTGCAATGTATACAGTGTTGAAATAATAATTAATCATCATTACTTTACCAGTTATCATCCAATAGACATTCAATTAAAAACAGGAAATAAGTATGAAAAAATATTGTAGCAGCGTGAATTTAAAAACGGAATCATAATAATTATAGTCGAACGAATAACGATATTAATCAAATATCTTCTTACTGATGATTAAATTTTAGGTTAAGCCGAAAAATCTTTCGGACCATTGGCGGAGAAATAATTACACAGATATAAAACTTAAACCACAAACGTAAAGTTTATGAGTAATTACAAATACACATAATAAAGAACAAATTACAATGCTGTTTTAGGTGTTATAATTCCAAAATTCAATCGATCTTGTATTATCATCATCATTCATTATTTAATAATTCTCATTGTAGTTCCCCTAAAAGATTGAGAATTAACATGTTATGACCTATGAAAAAGTAGAATACATTTCCCGACATGAAAGAATGAATATTTAAGAAGCAAAGTCGAACAACGAACATTGGAGATTAAAAGGCCACAAGGGAATTCTGCAGGTGGAAAAAGCTATCTTTGTTCATTAAAAAATATTGTTAAAGTAAGGAATGTTACTGCAACCATTGTATTCAATGAAGAGATAAGACCAAAATCATTGCTCATCCTACTGTACCTCATCATCCCTTTTAGTGGTTTTGCATTTACTAGGTGCTAATAAATACGGTATATTCGTGTATTCGTATATTCGCACTGTTGGATGCATTATGAGAAACGTTCATCTTACCTTCACAAAACATTCCTCTTTGCGAAACATGTCATAAATATGTATTTTCCCAAGTAATGGCGACATACGCCGTACTTGACCCATGTCCCTGCTGACAACCACATGGTTCAGAATATGGTATGGACACGGAAATGTGAGGTATTTAAATACAAGTCTGCGCTGGGCCAAGGAAAAGTGTGCGTGGAATCGAGGTATGGAAGGACAAAACGCCAGGTAGAAACCTTACTCAGGGATAATTCTATGCATTACTGGAAATGAAAAATTTATAGCTATCAGGAGTTTGTAGTTCAGCAATCATGGAAGTCGCAAAATTATATTTCTGAATAAAAATAATGTTTTTGAAGCTTTGAAGTAATTTGTACTAATCAATAATCTAATATTTTAGATATTTTTAAGTAAATTAGTATCCAAATCAAAACAAAATCAAAGAAATTAAGATAAAATATGAAAATAATAATTTGTCCACCGACAATAAATCAAGTACCTTGAATTTGTCAGAGAGAAGGGCATATAATTATACCCAATAATATATTTACTTACGAATGAGCAATAGAAATTTTATAAATCATTGAAAGATTATTCAATGTAATATGTGCTATTTTCAGTATATTTAACTCGAATTAATAATATTAGTGCTTAATGAAATGTAAAACAACTAGCTAAATCTAACATAACTGTGGTGTAACTAAGGTGATAAAATTGTGTCTTAAACATATTAAAGGGAAACATGAAAATGTTGATGTCTACGAGTTTAGAAACGAAAGAATATCAATAACTAAGTTTGGAAATTGGGCTATTTCAAATATAGAAGGAAGTAGTATCTCCACTTCTCCTTCAATGTTGTCGGTGCCACCCATCTATAATAGCATTGTGTCAGGAAGCTATAAGCAATTCATGAGATTCACAAGGATGTCGTCATAGTCGCCACAATTGTTTGTCGCAGCTTGCATTGTGTTGGAAAAGCGCTCGGTCCCACCTCCCCTGATCTTTAGAACGTCTGGAGGCACATTAGCATGTTGTAAATTATTCCGTATCGACTCAAAAACGACAGCTATGAGGATAATATCAAATGCTTCTGCACGTAATATTATCAGGAAACGAACGGCAAGTCTCGTAAACATTGGAATTTCCAACACGCATAAATCTGTAAAAATATTGCATTTGGCTTGACACGGACAAAGAATAATGAATTCTGTCGACAACTGGAAAATGTTAGCTAAATCAAGACTGGGACTCATTCTGCTACGGTCTTTCATTTTTGCTCACGTTTTATGATCGTGCTTCAATCTACTTATTTAGTGTAGTTTGTAAATTGCTTACAAAAATGTGAATATATTTACACCATTCAATTGTATTGTTATGAATTGTTGATTTTTGTGATAGTACTTTATTAATATTTGTGGTCAGGCGGAAGAGCAGGCTAAATGGCCTGAGCCTCGCCACCAATAAAGACATTTTATTTTATTTAATGTTTTCATGTCTGTTGAAATACTATGACTTGGCCTACACTTAGAACGATGCCAACTTGTATAATTATAAAATTCAACAATATTAATAATAATAATAATAATAATAAAATAATAATAATAATAATTATAAAAAATAAAGACAAATATAATCTTTCTACCGTAACGGGGTAATTTCCTTCCTTCCAACCGTCTGTCCCTTCCTCGCTCACTCACCAACCCGCTCACTCACTTACCCACTCACTCCCACTCCCACTCACTCCCCCACTCCCCCACCACGTATTCTCTCACCACTTATTTCTCCCACTTTTCCCCACTCGCTCCCTCACTCACTCACCCACTAACGCACCCACCCACCCACTCAGTCACTCACTTACCCACTCTTTTACCACATTCACTTACCCACTCACCCACGCACTCGTTCACCCTCACTCGCTCACCCACCACCCACTCACTCACCCACTCACTCACTCACCACTCACTCACCATTCACTCTCTCACCATTTACTCACTCTTTCCCATTTGGTCATTCACCCGCTTACGCATCCATTGCCTCACTCGTCCAATCCACTCACTGGCCCACTCACTCCATTTACTCACCCCTTACTCACGCATCATTCACTCACTCACCCACACTCGTCCAAACCACTCGCACACTCCCTCATTCACACACTCCCTCATTCACACACTCCCTCATTCACACACTCCCTCATTCACACACTCCCTCATTCACACACTCCCTCATTCACACACTCCCTCATTCACACACTCCCTCGTTCACCCACTCCCTCGTTCACCCACTCCCTCGTTCACCCACTCCCTCGTTCACACACTCCCTCGTTCACACACTCCCTCGTTCACACACTCCCTCGTTCACACACTCCCTCGTTCACACACTCCCTCGTTCACACACTCCCTCGTTCACACACTCCCTCGTTCACACACTCCCTCGTTCACACACTTGTCTACTTATTCATTCACTCACTCACTCACCCACCCACTCACTCACTTCCTCACTCACTCATCCCCCCACTCACTCGCCTACTCACTCACTCATTCACTCACGATTGGACCCCTTTTGGTCCTTCATTTGTGGCAAGCAAGGAATCACTCCATGCGACGGACTTGTCTGCTGGTATGGAACTAGCTCTATTATCCGCATAATCTAATATAAAAAAATCAAGTGAATAAATATGAAGATATTTTAAAACTCACTAAAGAGTTGAAGACGCGAAACTCAGCCTATAACACATAAAGAGCAAAACGCTTAGTGTTGGATATCGATTGTGAAGCCATATACCAACTATAGAGGTAGTTAAAGTAACTAACATATTCAAAAATATTACCACGATAATGCAAATCGTATTTTCAATTTGCCACCACGTCTCTAGTCCGTCAATTATAAGCCCTTCTTGGACTCAATTGAGTGTAAGAGCTTGATTTTTTTTTTGCACCTTGGAGATAGTACATTAAATTTCTGAAAATTGGGCGAATTTAAAAATGAAAAGAATTGGGTCAATGGAGGAAAGACGGTACCTCTTTTCTGCAAAATATAGTTACCTGCACTGAGTTTCGGCAGTAACGTGACCATAAATTCCGGAAAATCATAGTATTTATTTGACAAAACGGTTTGTTGAATGGTGGAATTCGAAAGCCAACCTTTGGAAGTGATTTGCTGTACAACAAATGCCTTTTCTGAGTCATCAAGTTTCCAGTCATTGTTTATAAATTCGTGGGAGTTATTAATTAAACGTCCTCCAAAACACAGAAATATTTTCCGCCAAAACAGAAATATTCTCTGTGAGATAGATTCTCTGAAATGCATGATTACCGTGCGAACAGCATATCATAAGTTGGTCTCTGTGTGAGCTATAAACTCAATTAGGAAATGGACGGCGGATGAGTGATATCTGCTTTTTCTTAACGTTTTTAGTGCTTAAGATAATATTTTAATGCTTTTAAGTGCTGCTAACATTTATTGTATTATATTGCTGTCTTCTTCAAACGCTGCATTGGTTATCTTGTTTTCGAACGAGATAAAATATTGTCTTTACACGGCATGCCTTTTTCACATCATTTTACGTCTTCAAATGCTCTCCCAATCAAATCCTTCTAAATAGCAGCCTTAACAATTCTTCCAGGCATCTTTCATTAAGTTTTAATTATTTTTCTGAGCATTCGTTTTTATCAAGTTCAAAGATAAATATAAAGTAACTCAGAAATTGCAGTTAGTATTGAAGTGATTGCTCCGATGATGGCCTTCCCTTATCGGATTATCTGAATCACCTTCGATTGGCAAATTATGATACGTTTGGGAATTTCCTACATTTTCCTGATACACGTAACAGTTCGATCTCAGCGTGTCCTTGAGCCTTTTATAGATGTTAAATTCCATTTATATTGAAGATAGACGAGAAAGGTATCAAATACAGTTCATCAAATATATACAGTTTTGTGGAGAGATATATGCTCAAACTTAAAATTTTGCCGGCTATACAGGATTTGTGTATCCTAAAGCAATTTTGGTTCCTAAAGCCATTCTCAAAATTACTTGTATCCGTTTATCCGTCCAAAATTACTCCTGAACCCTTTATCTGAATCTCAAGTAACAAATTACTTGTTACATAGTAACTGACTATCTACGCATGTAATGTGTCACTCGTTCGTTTTATTTTCCTTCTTCTTAAAGTATCTGACCTTCCGTCAATAACATGCTAGCTCCGTACAACACGGTGTAATGTAATGTTCCATAAAATGTTTGCGACAAGAACGAAGCAAGCACCCGCTCTCGCAAGCATACTCCCGCCCACACAGTGCAATGACACGTTTCATGAAGTACTTGAACATTTCAAGTACAAAACAAGCGCTTCTCCGAGGTCACGTTCTTGTGTATCTTTGCAGTAGAACCACGTGCACCAGGCGGTGTGTGCAACTAGTACGTACGTAGGCAGCTAAATACAGAACAGGTCGGTAAGCGAATTGCTAGCAAAACATGACGGGAGAATGCTGAATATGATGTCTTAAAAGGGGATACATAAATTGCTAACATTCCTTGCAAATCGCGATCTATAGAATGGTTTCTGATTTCACATACCAATTTCCATCTTTTCCAGTGCTGTTTTGTAGGTTCTGCCTCTAACACGGTATGTACAATTCTCAATTAGTGAAATCGACTGCATTTCCGTTTATACGTCATGTTCGCTATATAAAGAAGATACTTTTCTCGTAATATTGCCATTACGAGCACATTTCATCATATTTGGCTCACTGATCTGTTAGAAAACGATTAAAGAATAATTGACGGAAATTATATTCTATCCGGAAGGGTATAATTTCTAAGCATAGTGCTTGATGTGCCGGTGTTCGTGGCTCATGGGACGAAAGCAGTGTGCACGTACGTGCAGCTGAAGGTTACAGCATAGAATTCGTCGTAAGGCGTTCGCTATATAGTTATGGCGTGCTTAATTTCTCACGCCACCGCATATTCCATCTGAACAACCATTTCATCTTTAATCGCTCATCATCGCTCTCCCCACATTTGATCTCCTTACCATCTTCCTTTCAGTGGAAGGCAAACCACCACTGCGATCACTTGCCTAGGAAACGGGAAGACCTTACATGACACGACATGTCCTGTGCTTTAAGTATAAGCTTGCCCCCTCATGTAAGCTTCCTCCCGCACCTTCTTTCAGAAATATGTACGGTTGGTACTCATGTACACTACGAAAGCATGTGTCATCTGCGCAGCATCTTTTATGGGGTCCTTCCGCTAGTTACCTAGGCAACGGGGGCATTTGCTACTCTTCGAGCTATGTTTTGGCCCCTCATCTTTGACTTGTGCTAGAAAAAAGGGGGTGACAGCAATAAAAACTAACTTACTTGTAACTTCTAAAAAATATCTGTCAATTGTATCTTAAATTAATTTATAATAAAAAACGGAGTTTTAATCGGTAATCTAAGATTTAAAACTCATACACGCATTTTTTTAATAATTTGAAAAGAAATCCATTTTTTTAATGTCTAGGCTTAGGTAAAATGAAATGTAAATTTAAATTTGGTTTAGTTCAATGCATTGGTTCAGTGGTGAGTTATAGTTGACATTTACATAATTTAAATGATTGAAGGCGTTGTCATTGTCAACAAAACTAGTATCAGTATTGTTGACAATGACAACGCCTTCAACCATTTCAATTAGTTTTTTTTCTGTTTCCCCTCCACAGTAATCCTGGGGAGACGGGAATTTATTTAATTACTGGCGTACAAATTACGCTGCTGCCTTGCGGCTTAAGCAGCTAAGGGAGAGGTAAAAATGCTAATACTAACTAAAACTAACTTAATTCTAGCTTAAATCTAATTTAATAATTATGTTGTAGCACTTTGGTATACTTAATTTACACGAAAAATGTTATTGTTATTTTTTTCTTAATTCTAAATGTTTTTGTATGATTTTCTGGGTGATTCTTTTTCTAATTTATTATTCATTCACGCATCATTCATTCATTATATACATAACCATTCATTCATTATATACATAACCAAATTTAAGTAGTATATGACTTAGTGTAGGGATCACAGAATTTTGAAAATGTGCACACAATTCACTTTTCCCCGTAGCACGTCACACGCAGTTTTTAACTGTTTTTTGACGTAAAATAAATAAATAAATAAATAAATAAATAAATAAATAAATAAATAAATAAATAAATAAATAAATAAATAAATAAATAAATAAATAAATAAATAAATAAATAAATAAATAAATAAATAAATAAATAAACCATTAATTCATTATAAACATAACCATTCATTCCCACAGCAATTTCAGTTAGTTTGGGGCGCCACCACGTGGTTCCAGCGGCATCTGCGTGCGACGTCATCTGCCGAGCGCCACGTCACAGAGCGCGCGTGGCCACCGTGCCCAGCTGGGCGTCCGCCGCGAGACGTACCTGACTGGCTCTGGCCACCTGGACGCACGCTCTGGGGAATGCGACCGCCACGCCCCTTTCCCCCTCCCCGCCCGCGAGCCTGCCAAAAACGGAACGCCCCACGGCGGCGGCGGCCAAGCGGTGACGTGGTCGCTGGGGGAAACAGCGCGAGCGCTGCGCCCGACCACGTGGAGGAACGAGAAAATAGGGAGTTTAGCGCCAGGCGGAAGGAGACGTCCTTAAACTCTATTGATCACGTGACTAACGACTTTATTCCGTCATATTGAACAACGTTCAGAAGAGTTTTAGCAATTGAGACATTGTGTTATACATTAAACCAAAAGAAACATTTCAAGTGTTGAACAAAGGATTTGCATAATATATCAGTCTAGGCTAGCGATGAGACTTTTAAATCACGATACGACACAAGAGTACAATAAATGTACATTGTGTTCGGAGTTTTAGATTTTGTGGCCCTCTGCGATGAGTATGCACTCTGGAATTCTGAATCGACTGTTCTTGAGAACGTAGGAAATATTTTCAAACAGCGTTTATTATGAGAGTAAGACATAACCTATCCTGCAGATATGATTTCAACTTCTTTTTCGCGAATTTCTTTCCTGTCACTTCACCAACATTTCCTGTTAATTCTTGCCAGCGTTGTGGAGTTAGTAAGGAATACTTGTAACTGCCTCACATACGAGAATCGGTTTGTCAGAGATGGAAAAATTCCCGTTTCCTGTTTTTAGGCGGCCATTTTTCCGCTTGTAAGGTGATTGTAGAGACTCCTATAGGCGTACATTATTTATGAAGGTATACGGTCATACCTTAGGCCTAAGATAAGACGTTACGACTTCAAGGTCCGTCACGTGACTGTTAGTGTATAACGTCACTACCTTAACCGTGGTGCTAAAACTCCCTAATACAACACTCCCATCCAACTTTAATGAAGGATGTCCAAATACTGTTAGGGCTGCCACAGGGTTTTAAAGACTGGCGCTGGGCAGTTGAAATATCGAACTACATTCTCTCGGTCTTCCAATTTTAACTACAATGCATGTATTTGTATCAACTATTACAAACGAACCATACCTCCTTTTATTTTGCAACGAGAAAAAAATCCTTCCCCCCCAAAAAATACACAACTAAAAATACAATCAGGTATTAATGGTACAATGGATAATATATCAATTTCAATGCGATCCAAAGTAAAAGTGGAAATGAAACGGTTGCGAATTCAATAGTAGAAGATGGTAACTATGTACTTCTTTCGACCGAATTTTGCTCTGACATGAAACGAGAATGGAGCTGGAGGTTCGTAAGTGCAATCATTCAGCCTCCTACGTTTTCATATTTTTGTAACTATTTGCGTTTCCTAGTTTAAGAAATTTTTCTATGTAGTATTCCAAGATTAATATCGCCCTACTGACCTACTTTACAAGGTAGTATCTATTGAGATTCCCCCCCTCTTGGTTCTTAGTATACTGATGATAGATTAGTTTTTATTTTCGGTCCGGGAGTAAGCTAAAGCCAGAATTCAATGACGTCACCTGACCAAAGATCTTTTTATTGTGAAGCATCACAAGGATGTAGCATTGAACCAAGGTGCCGAACAGAAGCCTGGAAGTATCACATGGCTCGGAGAGGCACGAGAGCCAGGGAAGGAGGTTGTCATTGCTGGGAGGGGGCGGGGGCGAGGGGAAAGCGGGGGTTTGGCGAGGGAGGCGGCGTGGGCGTGGTGGGCAGGGGATCCGCCTGCACCTCCGGGCCGCTTGACCGGGATTAGGCGGGCGGCCTGCATACTGCGGCCACGTGGGGCCTCTCCTGCCATTCCCTGCCATAATGCAGGCTCGTGACAAACCTCTCTTTTGGAAAGTACCAACAAAATGCACGACGCTTTACTTTTTATGCCTATGGATTTACTCAAATAGTCAGAATATCACTTCGGTATTTCATAGACAATTCCTAGACGAAATTCTTTGATTTTTATACGTATATAGTACACTATCTCGAAGGCCATTCGATTTGGGCGGGTTTCATAATTGCTTTATATTCGTCATTGTACAAAATATTTGAATTACATATTTCCTATTCATTTTGATCAATAATTATCTACGAAATGTGAAAACATGTGAGCATTTTGTTTCCATTATCTTATCCAGCTTACACTTTTCCACCGTGATGTAACTTTTATTATTTAATACAAAAGATAAAAGACAATAATCCAAACAAAATAGTTTTATAACAGTTTTTGTAAGTTTATCAGGATAACGTAGCATTACATACAATTTTAATGCATGTATCGATTAACTAACAATGTCTTTGTGATTGTCACTTTTCTCTTATAGCAAATCTCCAAAAACTATCGCTCTCGAAATGTGCATAACCAATCTTCTTAATAACTGTAGAATAATCTTCTTTAAAAATGCATATTCTATCAAAAGGATGTGATTTAAAAAGAGCGATAAAACAAAACTTGAAAAAACAAACAAACAAACAAACAAACATCAGAGGCAGTCTTCAACCAGGCAAAAATGAGTCACTGATGAAGTCAAAGGAACTTATTCACTCCCGAGCAAAACAAACAAAATCAGAGGAAGAAAGTTAAGCGTAAGCATTTTTCTGTTATCATCCATGCACTAGATGCCGATCCTTCATAACATAACGGCTGAGTATACACTAATGCAAAGCAAATACAACTCCCAGAAAAACGTTTCGTAGATAACTTCTGAAAAGGGCAGATAACAACATGGAGATATCTCAGAAATAATTTTTAACTAAGACTTTTCCATCTTAGTTTAACCGGACATGAAGAAATCTTTGACTTTCTACAAAATTGTATTGCGATATAGTAATAAGTTTCCCTAAATTCCATCTTGGTTCGTCTGATTACTTTTCTCATGAAGATGAATGAATAAATTCAATGAATTCCTTTGACGTATGGAAGCGTAGAAATTATATACAACTACTGAAATAATTCATTCCATAAGCACTTTAAACGCAATTACATTCTTATAAGACACTTTCTAAATCTTTGAAGAAAGATAAGGCGAAATTAATTCATTCGAAATATTTACCATATTAACTAATTTTGGATACGTTTTTGAGAAAATCTGTTTTTGTATTTATGGAAAATTGTTACAATTTTGCTCAATATCACGGGCAAATCGGTAATATTTTCATAAAAGTAAACGCGGAAAAATTAAAAGTGCAGGGAAATGATTGCATTAAAAAAGGAAGATCTAGATTCAATATGAAATGTTAATGAGATCTGGGGAATATTCATTTTAGGGTCAATCTTATGTTTGATTCAGGTGCTAGTATTGTTCATGGTCGGACGGTCGGACGGAAATTCGTTTTGGAGATTCCTGAAAGTTTTTTTTGACAAGGACTCCCAAAACGTGTACTTCTGTCAAAAATCGCGCGATCGATGTTTTCCCGAATTAGGTATATTTCTCTGTACTACGTGTATACAATATACGAAAAGTAACAAACAGAAGATTTTGCTATTCAATTTAAGATAAAACGGTGGCTCAAGATGACTTTTATTGATAAGCCAATACATGTTTGGACTCGTAAATATTTTCAGATAGCACATCGACTTAATAACATAAGTAGAAGGGTTACAAAATCACATAATTTCTCGTATTATTAGTATCGGTCACGTGAAATAATAGTGCAATTTATAACCAGACTAAATCCTCTCAACTTAGCCATCACTTGATAAACTCTTTACCAAATGTAGCGTTTGAAGTATGAACCTGCAATTACTTCAGCAGCAAGAAACACATGCCATTTCTTACCCATCTACGTTACATTCAACTACGAACGTATAGTACCTAAGTAAGAAAGCAACACTGTAAGAAAGCAAAACATAGAGATTAGATAGAAATTGAATATATTAATAACCTTAAAATGGGGTGCGTTTCATACGAAAAATCCTCTACAGGAGTTGCAATCGAACGTGGAATATTTATGACTATGATAGCTTTATTAACCCACTGTTCTAATGCATATTCACTGGAATGTTTTAAATTACACAAGTTTATTTTACACAATTACTTGAATGATTTGAATAATTTTCCGCTTTACATTAAGTATGGAAGTTTTGTTTGCAGTTCGACCTTTTCTAAAAATCAATCAAAGTTAAACGAAGCAAGATATTTTGTAGTTTGAGTGACATCAAGCTTCAATACGAAAGGCGCAAGACAGATTCGAAAAACATTTACACCATTTCACCACTGCACTCAAAATTAATCTTCCTTATGATTCTGTGATATTGTTTCATATACAGAGATGCACGTTGCCATAGGTGGAAGTGATCGCTGTAACATTACCTTTCACACGGTTCACAAAGGCGACCGTTTCTGTCAGTAGCCGGGGGACATCCAAATTTAGGCCCCCGTGCTGCCTATGGCGAACAAAAGCAGTGTCCATACAGCCTGGAATCTACGTTCCTCTCGCAATTATTTGGAAAAAGATTAGTAATGCGGAAACAAACCTAACGTTCAAAAAGACCGCCGTTTGTATCACTCTAGCCAATTAAACCCTTCAAGAATCCGACCATTAAAACATTAGAATTTTTGTCTCGCAGTGATGTCTAGATCTAAATCACTGAACCAGTATGGATCGAAGTGAACGGCGACGGTAGACATTCTTATTTCGAGCACCAGGTTAGTAACGGAACCCGTCATTAAGGCGCAGAGGACCTGCTCGAGCGCCTGCAGGAGATTTATGGTCGTAGGCAAGGCCGCACGTGCACGCCCACTCGACGTGCGGTGGCGGGGCTGATTGGCAGGGCGAGGAGGCGCGGAACAGCGGGCAGGAGGGGTGAAGGATGGGCAGAGCGAACAGCGGCGAGAAGGGAGGGGTGGGCCGGAGTTGAGTGGAGCGTGGCGGGGCTGAGCGTGGCGGGGCTGTGCGTGGCGGGGATGAGCGTGACAGGGCTGGGCGTGGTGGGGAGAGCGTGGCGGGGCTGATTGGCAGGGCGAGGAGGCGCGGAACAGTAAGTTGCGAAGTGGAAGCGGGTAGAAGGATGCGCAAAGCGAACAGCGGTGAGACGGGAGGGGATGGCCGGAGTTGCGGGGAGGGCAGTGCTGAGCGTGGCGGGACCGAGCGTGGCGGGGCCGAGCGTGGCGGGGCCGAGCGTGGCGGGGCCGAGCGTGGCGAGGCCGAGCGTGGCGGGACCGAGCGTGGCGGGACCGAGCGTGGCGGGGCCGAGCGTGGCGGGGCCGAGCGTGGCGGGGCCGAGCGTGGCGGGGCCGAGCGTGGCGGGGACGAGCGTGGCGGGGCTGAGCGTGGCGGGGATGAGGGTGGCAGTGATGAGTGTGGTGTGGTTGAGCGTGGCGGGGACGGGCGGGAGGAACTGAGCGTGGCAAGAATGAGCGCAACGGGGTGATTGGGGCGGTGCGGGGCGAAGGTTGATGAAGCGGGAGGGGCATGGTGGGGTGGGGGGGCGGCAGGAGTAGATGGCCACGTGGCATCGATAGCAGCCTGGCGGAATTGCTCCGGTTTGATACGCGCTCACGCCAACGCAAGGACGCAGATAGACCTCGACGCCCGCTCAAGGTGCCACGAGCTTATCTGTGATGTTGTTACATCCGCTGACACGCATGTTGTCGCAGGAAGAAGTGTTCATTTTAATGTTGTGCTTCTCGTGGTTCCCAAAGCCGACCGTTTATTCCATTCGCTCGGGGGTATCCAAATTAAGGTTCACATGCTGCATATGGCGATCGATATTGAATTATGACACTCACTGGAAACATACGAGTGTCAGTGTGTAGATCAACTAATTAATTTTTGAAACCACATGTTTCGAGTGCTATTCTTAGATTATTACATCGAATTATGATTCTGTACGAGATATAATCACACTCTACGAATAAATCTTGAAATTTAAGGCAAATTGTGGTAATATGTTCTAAAGGAGTGTTGCATCTAAGAAAGCAATGCTTGCAAGCCTGGATATCGTAAAAATGGTGATTTGATATGTAATTAAGCCTCAGAAATTCACGCATAAATTACAAAATCCACATATACAATAGTACAAGAAATACTGTCCACTTTATCATGGCTTTTACTGATTACTTTGAATTGAAATTTTAAGAAAGAAAAATTGATTTCACGGAAAATGTCTACTGGAAGTCCAGTTCGAATAACTGTAAAAGTGTTGGTGTTAATTTTTTTCGCTGAGCAGGGGCATATTAACATGATGTTCAACGTTCCTTCGGCTTCATTCGGCACAAGCTAATTTTAAACACTGTGAGCCCAGGAAGTGAGGACAAGGATCACTATAATAATAATAATAATAATAATAATAATAATAATAATAATAATAATAATAATAATAATAATAATAATAATAATAATAATAATAATAGTTAATATTTACATTAGCAGTGATTTGTTTACATTGTTGTATTGATGAGTACATGTGCTTTAAATAATTTTATATAGAATTTGCCTAAAACTCAATATTTTTTTCTGAAAATAAGCAAACATTTCGGCATTTTGAAAAAAGCACAAATGTCATTTTCACAAAAATGGTTCAAAACTTTTTCTTTAAGCTTTTCCAACGGATAGTACCAATTGCATTCTTTAATATGAAGTAAAGTTCATATTGGTGAATTTTTTTTTCAAAAATTACACAAATGTTATTTTTTATAAATATCTCTCACGCCGTCAATATTCACTGTTACAGCAATTTGTATACATTATTTCATTTGCGAGTAAAAGTGCTTCAAATGACTTTAAATGAAGTTTTTCGAAAACTCAATAGATTCCTATGAAAAAGAGGTCCAAATTTCGCATTTACAGTAACGCGTAAATGCCATTTTCTTAGAAACGGCTCCAAATGTTTCAGCGGAAATTTCCATATATGACGAGGTTTTACTTTTCTTTAATATTTCATGTGATTTTGGGCGCGGGAACGTCGAAGGTCATTTAGTACCATACGTTTTCGTTTTTTAAATTTTTTTTTCATTTTTCAAAAGCTTCTCAACCGTAATAAAATGGTATATATGCAAAGGTCCAATTTACAATACCCACATCGCTTTATATATAAAATGTGCATTTTGTTTAGCTATGTCGGTACCATTGTTATGGATATTACTACAACTCGCGAGACTCTCATGTCAATTTGATCCTTCACTCCGCAGTGCACTATATGATTGCATGATAGATAGGAAAGCGTGCGCTTCCGTTTATTTTCTGATCGTATCTCACACGAAAGGCCGTCAAAATTCAGAACATTTTCGTTTGAAATCTAAACAATAACCTTGATGTTAAAAACATGATGTTTTTATTACGTCAAAATGGCACTATGCACAATTGAATAACATCATTAAGCGACCTCCATGACCGTACAGAGTGGTTAACAAACTTGGCGCAGAAGATACATTTAACAATGGAATTGATGACCAATTTTGTTTAAATTTTAAGGAAAATGCAGTGTAAACGTAAACTTTGTATGTAAATTCTGATTAAAAATATTAGCTGAAGAATATGACGTCGCCAGAGTATTTATTGGTTGATAGCCATCGTCTATTAGGTAGGAAAAGAAACCAAATGTTTTTAGCGGCTAAGTTACGGCTCAAGTCCGAAATATGGCTAGATTGTGCATTATCCAATCGATTTCGAAAATGCTGGATGAATGCCAATACATAATCAGTTCAGACATCTTTCGGCTAATGTTGTAATTAGCCAAAGGCGCAGTCTAAAATATGGTTCGGCGACTAGTGTGTTCGGGAGACTTGCATTGGCATGAAAATGCGTTGGAAATTTTGCATTGCATAAACTCAAGGTTGTTTTATGTTAATCGCGAAAGTCGAAGGCCGGAGTCGCGTCACCCCAATTCGGAAATGGGAAGTTTAGTTAAGTCGAATGTGAGGTGAGGTTAGGAGATAACGTGTAAACGGAAATTTGCGCCTGCTACACGTAGAACTTGAAAGCACTCTCCTCGTGATTCACTAGTCATAGAAATTTCCCACCAGCACTCTGATTTCCATTTATCATATTATATTATCTACTACACTTCGTCAGCGTAACATGCATCACCTACCCCAGACACCTCGTATTGGTTAATGTGCCACCATCTGCCTGCATTTTGAAGTATGCTTCGAAGCTGATTCTATTGCCAATTTTCCACGTTTTGAATAATATAAACATAAATCGACTAATACGCCAATTTGCCACATTCGGACATTAACTGTAACAAGAATAGCGAGAACGGAAAATTATTTTTATATATTAATATAGTATTTTTATATATTAGTATAAATTATAATACTATTTTTATATATTAGATCAGATTAGTATAGTATTTTCATATATTAGTACAGATCATTTTACCTATTAGTACTCTTGAGGATCCCTCAGCAATTTCAGTAATTAACATGAACTTTTTCAATATAAAGTTTTAATTTCTATTTATATGTTATTGGTTATATCTCGACATTTTAATTAACTTATCTAGGAACAAGTTCACAAAAAACGACACAATCTTCATGTGCTACACAGATTACCACAAGGCATTTGATTCTGTCCCGCACAGTTGATTGCAAAAGATTCTTGAGATATATGGTATATGTCCAAAACTCAAACAGACCCTTAGTGCAATGAGGAAATTGAGAACGAATATATGGATAAGTTCGAAAAATATAGGAGTGGTCCATATTAAAACTGGAATGTTCCAAGGAGATGCACCGTTATCGTTTTGTCTCGCAATGAACCAATGTCGAAACGTCTTAATAAAAGCAAAATTGGGTACAAATTAATCAAAAGAAACAACTCACGCCTCTCTCATTTGTTGTATGTTGATGACCTCAAACTCTATGCAGAGAGCAGAGAAAAATACTCGGTCTAATTGAGATAGTGAAAGGGTTCAGTGACGATATAAAGATGTCTTTTGGACTAGACAAATGTGCCATAATAGACATTACAAAGGGCAAGATTGAAAGTCACAATGAACCAATTAGACACATCACGGAACTTCCACTTGATGAGGTTGACAAATATGACTCAAAGCTACCGAATAGGTCATTCCAGCACGAAGAAAGCTCTGACCGATAAGTACAGATCAAGAGTTACAAAAGTTCTGGACACTAAATTAAACGAAAAAAACAACAAATCATAGAAATCAACTCGTGGGAAATTCCTACTTTTTCGTTATTCTCAAGTGGTCGTATGCAGACCTCGCTGAATTAAATAGATTGACTAGAAGGCTACTTACTTAATGCAGGTGTCTTCATACAAACTTATCTATTAAAAGACTATACCTACCCCCAAGAGAAAGAGGGAGGGGTCTGCTAAACATTGAATATCTCTGCAGAATCCAAGAGAGGAAAATGAAGCAAAAGTTACTCTTGTGTGAAGATGCCTTAATGAAAATGGCTATACAAGCAAATGATAGTTATACTCCACTAAACTTGAGTGCCTTCAACACAGGAACAACGGCAACTGCAGCAGGAATTTACCAAAAGAGACAATCCAAAGAGATCTAGAAGATTGGCAACAAAATGCAATGCACGGGAAATGTCCTAAAGCTATCCATGAACCTTATGCTGAAGCACCATCCTCACTGCAATGGACATCAGACGGCTATATATACCCAGAAACTGAGGGATTTATAACGGTAATCTAAGATAGAGTATACCGAACTACGAGTAGAAACATCGAAAAACATTGCATGAACATGCCTGTGATTGACAAATGCAGGAAATGCGGCACCAGCAGTGAAACAATCGAACATATAATAGCTGGATGTTCCGCACTTGCCGACAGCGCGTACTTGGGGAGACACAACCAACTAGCTAAGATTTATCATCAATTCATTTACCATCAACAATTGGCATCTCATGCATTGTCACACAATCTAAACAAAACAGAGGACGAGAAAATGACTAAGTATGACTATCTTGCTCTAGAAATACAACAAATGTGGAAACTTCAGAGTGCAACAATATATCCACTTGTTATTTCGGCTGAAGGAGTAGTAACAAAAAAAAATAAGAAGAAATCTTTAAAAAAATAGGATCACCTCAACGAATCCTAAATCACGAACAGTAAGTTCATAAACATGTCTACATTCTTTCCTGTATTTGTGAGAGAACCTGAAAATTGCTATCTTTAACGCTCTGAATCTCTTGGAATCATGAAATATACTTTATTATAAAACTATAACGCATTAGTACAAATATTCAGTTACATGACATTTCCTCTTCATAAATATTTCCTGTCTTACTGGAAAATACTTGAGGAAGAGTAGAACATTTTAACTACGCATAAACAAATGTTATCTACACAATTTCCTGTTCAATAACGGAAGTTCCTGAAATGTTCTGATCAATAAAGGAAGTGGTTCGAATATGAAAACTGTGATCTACTTAATTTGTTACAAGCCTCGTGAAGCTAGTTACCGTTTGCTGCTTTGTAAAATTACAAACTCTGAAGTGACGAACTGGGAAAAAATTTGATTGATTGACATTCTTCAGAAATAAAGTCGCATACATTTCAATATTTTACAAAATAATATTTTCATGTAGCATAATGCATTGCATTCTAAAAGAGTTACTGACGTAGAATCAATAGTACGAACGTAGTAGCATAACATTTTTTTAAGCAAGCGCATATTCTAAACTCTCCTTATGGCATATTGTTACGCGTTCACATGGTCTCCCGATAGATTGCGTGCTTTTAAAATACATCCACTTTCCGGGAACTTAATCTATTATAACACAGTCGACTACGGTTTCAGCGAATTTCTGTAGCCCAACATTTTTGGTACACTACATCGGAGGTTCACTGTATTCAATACGCCTAATACAATTGATTCTCCATTCTGATTTTTTTTGTTATTCCAGAGATTCAGTGAAATATCCAATCCTTGCGAATTCAAAATTTCATTATCTTTAATTAGCCTTAAGATAATATTTTTATTTCTGTTCACTACCAACATATTTTAATTAATAATTTTTGAAGGTCCATCTCCAGAGTTCGCGCTTTCTCCAACTGCATTCCACTTCGGCCATTTTTGTGTGTTGTCTTTATATCCTTGAATGAATCTTACACTTTGAAACACTTTCATTTGTATCCTCTTAATCACTGGCGACCGAGTTTATCTGTATTACTAATTTTCATATCGAGCAGAACTTTAGAGAAGTCTAAGTAAAAAACTAAGAAGACTAAGTAAAAAAAGAACTAAAATAAGTAAAGTATAAGACAATGAGGTTACCAATGCAAGTATTCGACCAGAAAGAGAAAACACGCAAATGTCGCAATGAGATCATGAATACACCATTTAATGGAATTTTATTCTACGAGGAATTTCACAGAGCTATAAAATGCGAGGTTGGGAAATACAACAATGAGGCGTACGCCAAGTGGATTAACTAGCAAGCGACTTAAAGCGGTAACATTACGCGAATAATATAATGTATTTACTGTCCTCTAACCGAGTTGTCTCCGTTCAAACGAGTCTCACTCGCCCAGTGCCCGTCTCACTCGCCCGGTTCCCGTCTCACTCGCCCGGTTCCCGTCTCACTCGCCCGGTTCCCGTCTCACTCGCCCGGTTCCCGTCTCACTCGCCCGGTTCCCGTCTCACTCGCCCGGTTCCCGTCTCACTCGCCCGGTTCCCGTCTCACTCGCCCGGTTCCCGTCTCACTCGCCCGGTTCCCGTCTCACTCGCCCAGTTCCCGTCTCACTCGCCCAGTTCCCGTCTCACTCGCCCAGTTCCCGTCTCACTCGCCCAGTTCCCGTCTCACTCGCCCAGTTCCCGTCTCACTCGACCAATTCCCGTTTCACTCGACCAATTCCCGTTTCACTCGACCAATTCCCGTTTCACTCGACCAATTCCCGTTTCACTCGACCAATTCCCGTCTCTCACTTCATTTGGTGTTAATTTACTGTCGTTCTTCCTCAGATAAACCCAAACTTGTCCTCCAAGGAAAACAAGAGATCAGAAAAACACGAAATATCCTTGCGTCGCCGCGCCCCCACGTCCAGAGCAGCGCCATATCGGCCGAGCGCGCCTGGAGGAGGGGGCGGGGCGGGGCAGAGGAGGAACTTGGGACTGTGGTCTCGCGCGTTGCGTGCGACGCGCGTCCGGCGCGTACTCGGCGTGACGCAACGGCGCCTTCTTCTCCAGAGCGCCGTGACGCGCGTTACGTAGCGCAGTCTCCGCCTTGGCCTTCTTTGACGCGGCCTAGAGAACTCTTCGCAAACAAATGGGGCTCTTACAACACATGCTTTCATTTATTATTGGTGACGATTACATGATATTTTAACATTGCAACTTGGAACTGACTGATTTTCAACCACACGCAGCGTGGGATATTGAAAAAAAGGCTTAATTTATTGTTATTAATTCCAAAAATGAAATCGATTGTCACAGAAATATTTGAAATTTTCGAAATTTCTGATGTTTAATCAAAATCAAACGTTCTGTATTATTAAGCGCACTTTCTCACCCCAGTAAAAATATCTGAGCAAAGAATGTATATAAAAATGAAGCTGTTTTGAAAAGTCTTGTTAAATTTTTTTTAAATTATCAAGATTATTCAAAGATTCTCAAAAACAATTGAGATTTCGAAAAAATGCACATTTGTTTTAATTTTGAAGAGCAGATTTCATTTAATAAATAATGTAATTGGAGCAAGAGATCCAAAAAATTCTGAACATTTGAAATAATCAAAATTTCAATGGTTTTAATGAAAATCAAATCTCGCCAATTTTTATAAGAGAACGTTCGAAAAAAGCGTTCGCAGCCCATTCGAGAAAATTTTGAAAATATTTTAAAGCTTCGTGTAAAGCACCCCTCAAAAATTAAACGATCCGTTTCAAATTCACGGGGTCTCGATATTTATCACGGAAAACCTATTTTGGAGAAAGTCAGCCACAGACGGACAGAAAGAGAGATTTTGAAAGAAAAATACTTTTTCGGTGACAATCCCCCTTCTCCAAGTCGTATTTTCTTCATCTGGACATCGATTTTTTGTATCATTACATAACTTTGTAAGTACTACGTGTACATGAAAGTAAAATATAATATTTGCAAACCAATTAAGAAATATTTGTACAATACACTAAAGAAGTGAAATTATGATGTATAGAATGTATATAGAAGAAGAATTTCAAGTTTTAAAATATTTCAACACAACGAAATTTGTTTAATTACATTCCTGACAAGTTATAATGGTCGAATGGTTGCGAAAGAAAACGAAAGATTCGAAGAACTCGAGTGCGAGTTATCAGTTTTCTCCTGTAGGCAGAATTGAAAATAATTTGTTTAAGTCGCTTACTGCACAGAATCTTTTAGGAGTGTTATTATGAAGATTGTTCAAAATTCTAGTTTTTGAACACAAGTAAAAGAAAACAAAAATCAAAAAGAAAGGCGAGCATTTACTGAAGCTTCTGCTATTCTGCTATATATTTTAATCATCCGCGGGTATTGAAGTTCTTTAGGCCGATTTCATTATTTACTACGTGCATTTACTAAGCTGGACATTTTTCCTTTTGCTTGTGGGAATTGATGGTGACATTAGATCCATAATGATGGTGCGATGGGATGTATGTATTGAAGAATGTAAGTTCAACTTTCCCAGATTCATAAAGGAGTTTGAACTTCTTTGGCTAAGGCAAGCCCTCCAGCTTGAACAGTATGGCGACTCTGGCTGTCGATTCTCTGATACACTCTGGTGACATCATACATCTTCTACCTCTGTATGCAGCATTAAGTTTCGCAATACGTTAACATGTGAGTTATACAAACAGGCGAACTTCATTATTTCAAGGAAGGTTTTTCATTCTATACATTTTTTGCAGGAAACCTCACTCATTAAAGGAAAATAGTACAAGACATGCCAAGTTGTATTACATTATATGATAAACCGACCGGACAGGTTAAACATTTTGAGTTAACACACAAGCTGGTGAACGAATCATTATTTTGTATTGGAACGTGGCTATGAATGAAACTCAGAGAACTCGTTGCAGACGTGACTGGAACCGCTTGTAAATCTATGCGATTTTCTTACTGACATTATAGTAATAATTGTCGAAATGTTCACTAGAAATAATATAATAGAACGTGAATGTTATGAAGCAAAACAAAAAACTATCCTGTGAACGTACAAGGTTCTGTTTGCAAAATGTATTCCCATAAAATTCCTTATTCGTAGCATTTTTTATACAAAATGATAAAGAAGTTAAGATTATTCAGATGTTTTACAAATACACGGTTTGATAACTTTGTAATTCAGTAATAAATCTACCTCAGAGATGTTTACTACTTTCGTGTGTTTGACATTTGACAAATATGGACGTAAAGATAAAATAATTCATAATCGTAAAATTCAAAATACATCCTCCCAAAGAGCAAAACCTACCAAACAGAAGAGACTGCAGGTTCACGAACACCTTCAAGCATCAACATGACTCTTCGAAATGACACGGAGTACGATTGCTTCCATGTTTCGCACAACTATGATAACTGTCTTAAATTAAGCCTAAGTGGCTGTACAGTAGGATCATGAGCAAAGGGTCTGGTTGGGGGTCAAGGAGGTTTTGCATGTACGCTGTAGTATTCAAACGCATCTCTAAAGATGTAGCATACGTCTTGTAACCGAAGAAAATACATTAAAGTTGATGAATGTCAGCCATGTCTACGTTGAATTCTTCACGGGATAAGCTCTAAGCTTCCGACCGGTCTCCCCGAATATGTGGTAGTGTAGTGCATGTTAGTGTAGGTGTGTGTGTAAGGGGAGAGAATAGGACAAGGAAGAGGAAGGAAAGATCGCGCGCGGTCCGTGGCCCGTTTGGTAGGGTACTGCTCCGGCATTCGCCTGGTGTTAATCAGAGAACCCAGGGAAAACTACCGATCAGAGCAGCCGGCCGCTAAAATTCAAGCTTCATGAATGTGGTGATTGAATTCTTCTACCCAAATATTCAGATCTTTCAACGGCGCATCGTAAGTTGTAACTATGAACATTTTAATACCAACTTCTGACATTAGAAAGAATTAGTTCTGTGACGCGAAAGCGAAAACCCGCGCAATAAACTCCCAATGTGGAGATTTTGAATCTGAAAATAAAACGGGATTCCGTACCTCTCAGGACACGTTCCAACAAAAGCGCGGGACGAGAACTTGCCGGCGAGTGTTGATAGTTTCTCGAGAACGATCAGCGCGTGCGGGCAGGCAGCGAGCGTTCTCCACGCGTGCGGATTCACAGCACGCGAAGGTTGCCCATCTGGGCACGTGGCGCGCCGCGAAGACGCCACGCAACGACCTCTCGGAGCGCACACGCGGGTTCCAAGAACTCGCCACTGCAAGTGCTCACAATTACCCTGTAACTGTGCGAGTGACCCACACTATTATATTTTTCTAAATAATTTAAATTGTTTTGTAAATAATTTCTCAGCAACTTGTGATTGATTGATTTTTTCGTGTTTCCAGGCGCGTCAACTGCTTTGGTCATTAGTCCCGTTAGTGTAGTGCGTGCTTTTTTTCGGGAGATGGCGGTGATCTTTCCCCGCTGAATGGCGAGATCCGGCGCCGACCTACCGTCGGCTGGTGGGGGTTCCCCTAACCAGGACTCTCCCACCAGCGGGGCACCGCCTCAGCCGGGTCAAGCTCTAAGCTCCCGACCGGTCTCCCGAGATGTGTGGTAGTGTAAGTGTGTGTGTAAGGGGAGAAGATAGGACAAGGAAGAGGAAGGACAGATCGCGCGCGGTCCGTGGCCCGTTTGGTAGGGTACTGCTCCGGCATTCGCCTGGTGTTGATCGGATAAACCACGGAAAACTACCGATCAGAGCAGCCGGCCGCTAGAATTCTCCTCCAGACAGCGACTGAATTCGCCCTGGTTGAAGAGCTAAGCAACTTGTGTATTCCTTTCAAATCGTGGGGGGGGGGGGTTGTGAACTAACGAGCCATCATCACGTTACGTTTGTGCAGTGATGAGTTATAGTCGATTTGAACGTTTCCGGGTATCCTAGACCCCACCAGCATAGTTACGTAAGTTTTTTTAAATACGTGATTTTTTACGTAATTGATTATTTAGCAACGTCGTTTATTAGAGTATGGATAGGAAATACATTGTATATATTACAAAGAGTTTATTTTTTTATTTTAATTGCATTTTAAATGTCGACAATCACCGACAAAGAAACCCTGAGATTGTTGTTGGACAGTAGTAACAAGATTTGGGATCAACCTGTGGTTAAACTGCAATCAGTAGTTCCAAAGAAAATAACAAAGATGGTCCACCAGGCGCCGACAGAAAGACAAAACATCTTTGCATTAACTGCCCCAAATTTGTTTTACAACACTCAAACTTTGTTTCAATTATTCTGCTTCGGAAATTCAATAGCATTCTAAAAATTTTGTTTTGTTCTTGTGCGTTGATCAATATTGATGCGTTTTTCTGCTGATATTTAATTTATTTACTTTTACCGAAATATATAATTTATCATGTTGAATTGCATTAAATATACTTTTTGTAAAAAAATATAGCGTTTAGCGAATTATTTCCTGTCTTGGGTCTCTCAGACCCCACCAGCACAGTTGCGTTGGCATTTTTTACCAGCACAGTTAAAGGTTATACGAAGCGCATTTGGCACTAACCTTACCAAACATTTAAAGAACAAATTTGGAGCTGTTTTTGGGAAAATTTTGTTTTTGTTATTTTTTTAAATTGCAAATATTGCACGCACTATTGCACGAAAACTACTAAAATTTACAAAAAAATCTACACGATCTAATTGAAAGAACTATTTATGCACAACAAATTTTATTTGAAGGAAAAATCCATGTTTTCAATTTTGTAGTAGTAGGAAGACACTGGAAAAAATGTAAACTTTTGAAATTTTCAAAAATTCAGAATTAACCGTGATATTCTGACCTATGCCATCTTTATATGTGTATTTTGCTCTTATCTTACAAGAAATTTTTAAAAAATATTTGGAGCATTTTTTGCGAAAATTTTGAAAACGTCTCGGGAGCTTCACATAAAGTACCCCCAAATTTTAAAGAATCGTTTTCAAAATTTCAAATCTTCAACTAGAGCCAGATAGAGAGGGGATTCTTCAATTTGGAGGAGGTCTTGTGAATGGTTTAGGCGCTAGGGGTCTTCACAGACAGACTGACGACGGACGGACGCAGACAGACGGACGTTTTGCTTCCAATTGGTTTTTGGACATCAAGGACGCACGAAACAGGGATTCTGGCTACACCACGTGTTAGTGGACGTTTTTCTCTTAATTAGTAACTGGTTTTATGCACTTTTTCGCCACCAGCGCCCGGCCATGAATTTTTTTTCCGCCGAAAATCCGCCGTTTTTTTTGCACAGCATTACATAACTTTTTGAATACTTCGTATATTCCTATACTCCATATATACGTACGTATACGAGAATGTAAAAATATGCTAGTTCCAACTGTAGCAATCTTTTTAGCGAGATAAAATTCAATTGCTAGAAATCAAATTGACTTGACATATCTCAATAAACGTAAGCGCTCGATTTATGGAAGTTTTTTGTTAATCGACATAAACAGAAACGGAAGAAACGTTCTATCAAACCACTTGTGTATAGAAACATGATCTTTGACAGGCTATCTGACCACCATGATTCAACATAATGAAAGGGGAAAGCGCGGGAATTCTCGGAAAGTGTACATTGAGAATCTATCGTGGGAAAAGAAAGTTACAAATACAGTCAAAACGAAGACGCTAAAAACGTTATCCACCAAAACGCTTTCATATTTACAACTTCTAAAATCCTCTATTCGTAATTCCTGAAACTCATTAAATTACTTAAGAGGTTCTAAACTGATGCATTCGATGGAGAGAAGATGATTTAGAAGAAAAGTCAAAATCATTTTTTCGTGTTTCAGTCTACTGTAAGAAGACTTACTGTAAGAAGAAATGTTAATTCAAACTAAGATCCATGCCACTTAGTTGGGTTTTACTCATAACAATTTGAGATATTATTAAGTCTTTTTAATCCAAATATTAGAACAAAAAATAAATTATTCTAAGAAGAAAAAATGTATTTAAAGACTTATTAGGTGAGATTGAAATACGCCAAACATCGGAAAATTGAGGGGAACCCGCCAAACACTGGGAAATTAGGTTAGCAAAGTTTACCACTCAGGAAATTAAATTTCTTATATTATGAAACTGACATTCTAATATTGCAAATAATCCTTAAATGATTTTGATATAAAACAATACATAAACAATTTAAAAATTGCGACGGTTTTAATCGAAAATATAATCATTTTTAACGTACGGCTTTTATTATTGAACGAGTAAAAAGTCTAAAAACATCTAAAAACTAAAGCATTCAAACCACTGGTTGTAAGCGCGACGCCTTCTATCTACGTCCTTGAGAAAGAATTTTGCACGGCCTTACAGGTTTCAGCGAACGATACGGCCTGGAAATTTTTGCAAGGGTACTTCCCCACTCACATAATCCTTGATCGGTAGACTTCAGTGACGGCAATGGAATTTGACGAATGATTAGATTAAAATGGTAGGAAGTAGCATGTTACAAAATTTATTTGACAAATAAAACTATAAATAAACTTACGTTATATCTCTATTTCTTCCACAAAGTTATAATTCAATTCATGTTTCATTATACTACATCGAAACAAGTGAATTTTTTTCTTCACGATATTGATTTTTGGTCACCAGGTATACTAAAAGTCCTTTTTTTAAAGATAAAGTATATTAAAAATACAACGGAACAATTTTGATATACTAATTCACATGTGGGGGATTTAAACGTGGGAGAATGAATATTAGGTACAGAAATACTCATTATATATACAAAGCTGAAAAATAATTTTATGAAAAGTGGGAACGCATAAAATCATTTTGTGATATCCACTGTCATTTATAATTATACGAATTTGTAGTTTAAGATTTTGTAACCAGTATCAAGTTGCCTTTGCGATATAATAATTAAAGTGTTCATTCCGTAAACGATATTACGAGACACGTTAGAAAAAATTAAAGGTTGTTTTAAATTGCGTCTAATGAACGCCAAATGAGAAGAGTTAAAATGATCAATTTTTTGTCAATAAAATCGAATTTTTACATAACATGTACCCTTTCTTTTATTATTCCCTCTTCTTTATATTCGAAAACGTGGATTTAATTTTTCTTCGTTATACTTCCCTGAAAGTAGAAGAAGATTGTAAAGAAAAACTAGAGAGGAACTAAAAAATGGTTCTTTAAATTTGAAAGAAAAAAATTCAATCTTTAAAATACTTTATGGGCAATAGAAATCATACAGACCTCAGAATAAATGTTACAAACTTCTGGAATCAGAAACGATCACTTTACATATCTGGCATTTGCCCCTGACTTAAGCAACCATGTAGGCACCTATGTTCGGCAGGTACATGAAATCTTTACTTCCTAAGAACGTGCGCCCTGATCTGCTCTGATGAACATCTGTGCAAAGGAAGTTGACTAACGTTTACGGGCATATGTCATTTAATGTAACTGTTATATGAAATTTCCCACTGCATGTTCATTAAAAAAATAATTTTCGAATGACTCCATTCACTCACATTCACTACATTCACATTTCGAGCGACAATTTTTGAATGACTACATTCTCAAACCTTCTCAGAATTTTCAGCAAAGTCTATTCTAGTTTGGAAGTTTATATAAATATATACTCTGCTGCCCTAGTTCATCGAAGTGGTGTGCCGAAACGGAAGAGGGGCTCATGGCCCTTTAGCCCCCCTTCCGCCACCATCGGCCGAAGCAGAAGACTCACACTCACAAATACAGTTTTTACTAATTTCTATAATTACAAAAGTCATTCAATATCTCAAATAAGTGCGTTATAAATAACTACAAATCAACAAAAATAAGTTGGAGGATCTGGATTACAGATGAAAAGTATTTATAAGAAAACATTACACCTATAACCTTTTCGCTCCCACTTCACAAACACACATACACACACACAAATTTAGTTGTGTTCCTGAACATAATCATACATTTGTGAGCTGAAATTTCATTTATCAAATTACAAACCTTCATCGTTATCAAAATCTCATACTTCAAAAAGGAATCTGTTAATCTAATCCTTAGCTAATGGCACCTCATAAAGAATACACGCATGATTATGTCTTCTTCGGCACATAAGCATATTACTAACTACACCGTGATGTAAAATACAAGCCGGGAAACGTGTTCAACTGCTGTTAGCAACGCCAACTAACTTCTTCAATTCTCAGGAGATCGTTGCCCCCGAGAGCAAAGCCATCTTCCATCTCCTCAAAGAGCAGGTTGAAAGTTCGCAGCCGCTTTTACGGGGCGATGTGAAAGTAATGCGTTCCTCGGTGCCACGGGAGAACCAGTTTATCTGACAGGTAGGGGAGACGTGTTGACTAATTCCCCAACTATTCGATTGTAGAGATACTACGCAGATAGGCATTCATAACAGCATACATGCAGACTGTTCAGTGAACGTTTGAAATATGTGATCTACATTGACACGACGCAGAAGAAATTAGATTAAGCATAGATGCAATCGACGAAATTTCAGATATTGTCATACTACTCATAATACAAACTGGTTCTTAAGCTCTCGCATACGAATATAATGTATATCAATTTGTGTTGCTGAGAAAATCGTTATCGATTATTTTGCAACAAAATTATTAAAGGACCACATGGCATTTCGTGAATTTGATGTTCCAGAGATTTAAAATTTTTTGATAGAAGCACATACGACTTTAAGAATGAAAAACAACAAAAACACACTCAAAAGAATGTATCCACAACGACCTTAATATTCTGTAATCTCTAGTTACGTAAAATGCTACAAGCGGGCAAGGAGCCCGAACGCAGTGGTGATTCGTGTGTTTGGAATGTGTTTCAAAACTGCCCCTTAACAAACCCCAAATAATCATTAGAACATCTTCACGTGACAGGCTACCGTACGGGTATGGTTTATTATTATTATTATTATTATTATTATTATTATTATTATTATTATTATTATTATTATTATTATTATTATTATTATTATTATGTCACATAATCAGTATTTACGCTTATGTAATCACTAGACATCCGATTTTAAGGGAAATGCCTAATTTCTTCTAGTGAACTTATTTAAAGGCTGAAAATATAAGTGCAATAATCATGGTAAATGATGACATACGACGAAGTTTTATAATGCTTATTTTTGCTTTTTTGGCATAAATTCCTTTCTTTGCACAATACTAGTTTTTAGCACTATTGGACTTTTTACCTTTTATGTATTATTTTTATATACATTGCTAAGATATTAGAAAATCGGCCATGTTCCATCCTGACCATTCATTACAAAATATTAAATTCATGTCTTTGTATTTTAAAATACGAGAGAATTCCTAAAAGTTTACCTAAGATATTTCTCCATTTTCCTGTTTCATGAACACCAGCCATGTTCTGAGAACGTGGACGATTGACAGTACACCGAGGGCACCGAAATTTTAAGTGGAAATAAATTTAAATTCTCAGGTTTCAGTGTTGCTAATGTTGGACTTCTAACCAAAATCAGTCACATCAGTAGATGTTGAGAGATCCTTCTCTGCATTCAAACTGATTTTGTTTTCCAATCGTCGTAAATTTGAAATTGTGATTCTTGGAAAGTTATTGGTAGTATATTGTAATGTAAACTATTAAGAATAAAATGTAGAAGGGCAGTAAATATGTAAATTTAGTTTTACATTAAAATGTTCGTCCTTGTTTTGTGCATTTATGTTTACAAAATAATATAAAAAAAATTACAAACAATTTTTCATTTGATTGTGAATGTAACTTATGACAGTGCCTTTTGTCTCCTTATTCTTGACATTTTCAGTGCTTTTTGGGCGCCTAAAAGACAATTTGTAAGTGTCTAAACATCCGATGTCTAGTAATTACTTTAAAAGTAGATGAAACGAAAAAAATCATTCGTATAATTAATGATATTCATAAAGTTTCTGGGAGCTAGAATGATTTTTTTTACTATTTTGTAGACAATCGTATGATCATAAAAAGAAAAAAATAGATTGTGTTTTTCGTACATTATTGTACAGGCAAAGCTTCCTTATCGATATTTGGCCGGAATATAGTAGCAAATCATTGATCAAGAATTGGCAGCTGATGCTAGAGGGAGTTAAAGGCTTGCTTACGTCCACAGGTATATCATAATCAATAGGGGAGATGGAGATTGCAGCTTGTAAAGTTTCTAGATACAGTAGCAGGGGACTGTAGAGGAGTAGATCACGACTTCCTCTTTTATCGCATTCCACACTAGATGAAGATGGCGTGCCGAGCGTCATGCTTCAGTGTCACAGAGGACCAAAAGAAATAAAATGCAATTCCAAGACTTAGTTCTTGCAAGAGTTGCCAAAGTAACAGTGAAGAACGCCCTGAAGTTACAGTCCTCTGGCAATGTTCATTACATAAATTAAGCATGACTTCACAATATTGAGTAAAGGGACAAATGTCTTTTTGCAATTAAACAAAATCTGTAGCCATGCTCAAATAACCAAAGCGAATAAAGCATGCTTATTTGTTAAAACTACTGTCCTGATTAGCATGCAGTTTTTACCGCGTCAAACTTATTTTTTTGTGAGCAAATTCAAGGGTTTAGTTTCAACCAAATATGACTCTTCAATTTTCAATAATTCACTGCGTTAGAACAAAACTAGATATAACCTGTGATTTAGGTACTACATTTTATCTCATCAAAAATTTAATTTTTGTGTAATTATATTGTTACTCATGATCCGGCAAAGAAAATAATTGACGCGGCCGATTCTGCAACTAGCAATATCGATTGATTGATTAGTGATTCTTGGCGCTTTAATGGCTAAAGTGATTAGTCCCGTAAGTGTAGAGCATGTTTTTTATCGCGGGAGGTGTGGGTGTCTTGCCGCGCTGGCTGGCGAGAGCCGACGCAATGCTACGTCGCCTTGCAGGAATTTTCCCAACCAGCGTAGCACCGCACCAGCCGAGACAAGCTCTAAACTCCCGACTGGTTTTCAGGCATGTGTGGTAGTGTAATGTGTAGTATGTGAGTGTTCATGTAAGTAAGGGGTGAGATTGATTGATTGATATTTTCGTGTTTCCGGGCGCATCAACTACTTTGATCATTATTTCCGTTAGTGTAGTGCATGTTTTTTATCGGGAGATGGCGGTGATCTTCCTCCGTTGGATGGCGAGATCCGGCGCCGACCTACCGTCGGCTAGCGGGGTTTCCCCCTAACCAGGACTCTCCTACCAGCGGGGTACCGCCCCCAGCCAGGACAAGCACTAAGCTCCCGACCGTCTCCCAGAATATATGATAGTGTAATGCATGTTAGTATGTGTGTGTAAGGGGTGAGGAAAGGGCAATGAAGAGGAAGGAAAGATCGCGCGCGGTCCGTGGTCCGTTTGTTAAGGTACTGCTCTGGCATTCGCCTGGGCAGAATCGCAGAAACCACGGAAAACTACCGATCAGAGCAGCCGGCTGCTACAATTCCCCTCCAGACAGCGGCAGAATTCGATCTAGCTGAAAAACTATTGTCGAAAATTCTGCCCTCGTCGAGATTCGACGCTTGGGCTTCCCACTCAGAGACACTGCAGTGACATCAGTTGATTCCCTGAGCCACCTTCGCTGGTTAACTAGTGATATTTTTTTCCTAGGACTTTTATCCAGCCGACAGCCGGTTGACCTTTACGTCCCGAAGGGGCGCATATTCGACCAAACACTAGACAAACACTCTTGCGGGCTCCTCTGATCTGGGGTCAGCAGAACGCGAGGCCCTCCGCGACAACACATACAAAGTCAAGGAACAAACAACCATGCCCAAGGTGGGACTCGAACCCGCGACCCTTCGGACCGAAGCGCTGAGTCGGTACTCGTTCTTAGCCACCTCGGCCATCCAGGTCGGATAACTATTGATATTTACAACGACAAAAGACTTAGAGTTTCGAAATATGTTGTTCCTAATGCTTAGTGCTATTATACAGTTTCGTATTTGCATAAATTGTGCTAAAAAGACCAGTTATTTTGAAGAAAATACGCCAAAAGACAAATGTGGAAATATCTCATCGCTATAGTTTTTAATTGGATTAAACTTGTAGATAGAAAACAACTGGCTTGAAACCGAAATCAACTGGCAAACTGTTACTCATGTATGGCGATTTTTAATATAATAAAGCAACCATTATTTACTGATCTGATGCTAAAACACGTCAAGTATGTTTAACTGAATCACACCATGACCCTGTAATTCTCATTCCATGAGTCCCTACATGAACGTCTAAGGGTCAAGGGATTCGTGCGTATATACAGAAGGGAGACTCATGTGCTCCGAAGTGCCAAGGGAGTCTATTCCTGCGTATGTCCAGAAGGAAGGCGCCTTATGTACTCCGTGTGCTCTCTTATGTTTCTGGATAAAAATAGTGTTATTAGGAATCCATAAGAACACTCGTTTCATTACGAAACTCTTAATAACAACGGTATGGGAGCTATTCAACTGTTAGTGTACTGTCAAAGATACATTTAAATGAATGTACTAAATAACTAAAAATGAAGTACGTGCATCGGTAATATTCTTGAAAAAGAATTTTATTTAGTTAATGAATATAATATTATTCAACTCAAATGAAATACGATATTTCTGGTATATTTTGCCGTTCAAAGGCAAAAACATGCGATTCGCAAATGAAATGGATATCCTTCGAATACTGGATTAACTTAATAACCAAGTAATAATAGAAATAATACTCTTAGCTATATATAATAACTTAGCAACATTCTGGGCGAGGCATCTGAAATGGATCTCCTTCAAACTGGGTTTATTTTAATAATTGTTTAATATTTATTTATTTTTATTCTATTTGTACCCAACTATTTTTTATTTTAATTTAATAAACAATAACCCATATGTTCGATCAGGATATCGAATACACAGAATTTATTTTGTGGGTCGACTGAGCCGTCCGAACTGAATTACGGCGACGAAATGTTATCAAAAGAATTCCTTTAATAAATATTTGAATCATAGGAATTACAACAATCTTTACGAAATTAAAACAATATCGTCTTTCTGTAAAAACATTTATAATTTAGCTTCTCTTTCCCTGGCTTACAAAAACGAAAATACAATATACTTCACAAACATACACAAACATCTATACCCTTCAGTTCTTCTCATTTACACTGTATTTACAACACACTCTCTATGATTTCCTCCTTCCTACTCGGCCATGTTACCTTACTATTATTAACTTATATTTAATAAAAAGACTTGGTCTTCCTACATATTGTAAATTTTATTATTTAGTTATCACTTCCTCTTCGTTTGTCTACATACTTGTACAATGGTTTTCCGTCGTTTCTCTCCGGTCCTCTAACAATTTTACGTGGCAAATCTCCGCATGTTTACTTTTATCACACACGTCTACTCACAATCAAATTCTTAAGTTTTTCTGTCTGGCTACGGCCTCGTAAATAGGACTGCTGGCGATAACACGTCAAGCTATTCTGTCTGCCTACCGAGTTTCTAACACATCCGCCGACCACAGTCCAGCTTTTCTGATCCGGCAGTTCGTAATCCGCGCTGCTCACTTGTCTTTTCGATGTGCAGTATTGTCTCAAAACTCGTTCCTTGTTTGTTCATTTTGCGTCTTTCCCCTCGTTGTGTAATGTCTGTTTGTCCTGATTAGCTAACCACCTATCTGTATCCCACTCTCTTCTCTCCCTGATATCCGGTCTCCCAGCAATTGTCTAATTTTAATTATATTCTCGAAAATTTATCGTGTATCTATTATCGATTCACTACTCAACATTCACACTATTTTCCACTGTCTATTTGTCATTTATCAATTTCATTGATGTCCCGTTGTTTACATTCTTAGGATACAGATAATGTTAATCTACATTGCTGGTCGTTAAAACATATTTTGATAACCTTTATTTTTAATTATAATTTGTTTTGGCCCTGACATGACGCATCACGCAAATAAAAATATACACTTTTCTGTATAATTATTTACGCTTAGAAACATTACTCGTTTTATAACAGTGCACGTGGTTCGCCATTCACTCTCTTCGCATTAGCTTAATGAAATAAATTCCTGAGCAGCACAGATGTTCTTGACAGAAAATAGCATGAGAAAAGAATCCACCTCCTCGAGGAATTTGTAACCTGAGCTCCCACAAAATTACTACAGCAGAAAACGCAACGTACACGACCCTGACTAATAAGACCTTACACACGTTATATAACATGAAAAAATCTGATAGACCCCCTCCTCCCCCAAAAAGGACCTTCCTGGGTGCGTGCCTCTGCATTCCTCTGGACGCATCGCCCAAAGGCAGCTGATGCAACCGGCGGCAGCGGGCGCCAAATGGGGGCGGAGGCCCTTTGTGCCTCGCCCGCGCGGGGGCCGGGGCGGGGGCGGGGGGGGGGGCGGCAAGGCGTGGGCCGCGCGGGCAGAGCGCGCTGTGGGCGGCGGCGGCGGTTTTCGATTGATTACGTAAAAACGCCTCCAGCAAAAACGCCTCATTACTCACGCAACGCCAAGGAAGAGACGAGGCCAAAACGGGAAGGGGGTGGAGGGGGGAGATGAGGTGAGGAGAAGAGAGGTGAGAAGAAGAGAAGAGGTCGGAGGACGCCGGAGAGGAGGAGTGGAAAGGAAATAAGAAAGGGGAAAGAAGAGGAGTGGAGAGGAAAGAAGAAAGGGGAAATGAGAGGAGAGGAGAAGAAAGAAGAGGAGAGGAGAGGAAAGAAGATAAGGAGAGAGGAGAGGAGAAGAAAGGAGGAGAGGAGAGGAAGAGCGGGAACGTAGCCGCGCCAACCGCCGCTGCTGCATCGGGGGTGGGGCCGTGCGCTTCAAGAATATTTCGGGGAGTTGCAGGGACTAAATGGGCGCTACTCCCTTTGCAATAAGCAAGTGATTGACAGTTGCTTCTTACTAGAAATGGTCAAACTCTTCAATTTTCGTAAAGTAGAGACCTGAGAGGTTTGCGAATGCTCCGAATCTGAATACTTAAAGAAATCGGCCAAGAATTTGAAATCATTGAATATCGCAATTCAACTTCATTTAGTGTAAGAGCTAGGGTAGATTTCATTAAGGAAAGGAAACATGCACAGATGTTCTTCTCCATAGACTTTCCACACTTCTTCACAAATGTGCACAGATGTTCACACATATTCTTTGACCTTAAATAAATAAAAAGGAACATGCTCTGTGTGTTTTAAAATGTGAAAATATTTAAACGGAAACTATTTCCCAGTATTAGATATTTTAAATATACCAACGAGTAAAATATCTAAAATACTTAATTCGTAAAGACAGATAATTAATAAGATTATTCGAATTTGAAACGTTTGAAAAATCCCGGCAATATTTCGGTACTACATCTAACCAAAATCAATTCTTAGACTAAAATAGTGTACCTAACCCAGTGGTTTTCGAACTTTTTGCTGCCGTGACTCCTTTCAGAATACAAATTCTACACACTCCTCTCCTCATTAAAATTAAACTGTTAATAATAACTAAATATATTTTCCTTAAAAGTGAGGCCATAGTGTATTCTTTTTTGTTATATACTTACAGTGTACAAAATAAATGTTGCAAGTGATTGGTCCTATTTTCTTTTGTAATTACTGAATTTAGTGAGGAAAACTATAAAAAAAGGAACTTATTGATAGTTTAGAAAAGTCAGTGAGTTGGATGGGTTTGTTTGGTGTTACACAGTTCATTGAATCTCGGCACTAATTCAGAAATGGCAATACGCATATAATTCCGAAGATTTATTCGTTATCTGTATTTTGCCTTGATAATCGCCACGGTTGAAAATCTTGTTCCACGTAGGTAAGAAGTGGCAAAAGAAGCAGAACATGCAAGACCTTAACACTGAATACTCATTCCTTACGGAGCACCAAAATTCGGACTGTGTTGCAGTTAGAAACACTGCCTTTAGTATGTTGTCCGTAGAGTCTGTTCTGACAATGTTGGTTTCATTAAAGCAATACGATCACACATTATACAAATATTTTCTCCTCCATTCGTTAATATTAACGAACGAACATTCATAGCCCAATAGTAATTTATTCGTGTAGAAATAATTAAGCATTCTTAAGCATTTCAGCATTATTTTATTGAATTATTATGAAGTTTTCGCGCCTCCCTGAAGAGGCGCGCCTCACAGTTTGAATAAAACTGACCTAATCTCACTGGCTAACAGTTTCCTAAGACGTGGAGTCCTTCGAGAACCTACCACATAGTAAATTTTAATTGAATCTTATCTAGATGGAGGAGTAGTGCGAAAACTGCTACACCTAATCATAAACTGGCAAATACGTAACATCCGTTCCAATACCTCACATCCACTATCGCTTCTTTCAAATAAATGAAAGCTGCTTTGTTGTTATGATATGTATAATATCCAGAAATTAGGTTGTATCTTCCACCTATACATAATGTTTAAATAGCAATTCTTGAAAAAGTTCGTTTTTGACTAATAATTTTACAATGATCACACAAGTTCAAAAGTAAAGTACGTGTATCTCTGATGAATTTTCAGGTCCAAATATTTCTGTAAGTAGAGAAAATGTCTACTTTAGGTGCACAGTTCCCAATAATTATCCCGATGCAATATACTAATAAAATATTTTATGGTGGTCACATTTTTCGTACATGTGAAACAATCAATTTTGAATCAGAGTGCTTATCACATTCTCAAATGTTAACCAAGAAAGCTTCATTGATGATATTAATATAATAGTTTACACAATCAGATTATGAAATGAGAACTGCAGCTATTAAGGTGCACGTTCACTCCTTATCTCACCGACACGGACTTTGCAAAGACAATGCGATTGAACGTCGATACAAAACTGAAGAATGCAGACACGTCATACAATTACGTATTGAGATAGTACAAATATAGCTTCTGAACTTATGATTAAAGCAAAATTCCTTGCTTTATAAAACGGAGAGAATCACGTGAAAGTTCAATTCGAAGAAATACATAAAACTCTACTGAACGAGCTGCTGGGCAGAAGTGAAGCAGGCCGACTTATACGAGGAGGACGAAGCAGGGGCGACTGATACAAACGACTGATAGCGAGAGGTTTCAACATCAAGTGCTTTGAGTTGACCTGCAGCGACAACTTTGCTGGTGAATAATGTTGTCAATATCTTCGATTTTAATCAGGATTCTCTGAATCGGATAAGAGTATGAAGCTAATATTGAAAAGCGTGAGTGTAATATTTTCTTTAAGTTTGAAGTAATTTCTATCACGATTTCATTACAATTTATGGTTTTGTAAACGACTAAAAGCAAAGTGATATTCAATGGCAGATTAATTTCGTAATAATTCAAATAAATATTATATATCAAGGACTGTGTCAAATGTAGTGGAGGCTCATGTTAACATAAGTTGGTGGTTTACAGAAAACAATGGCATTAAAAGGAGGGGCCTATAATGCTGAGACTAGTATACGATGAGTTTATGCATACTACTTAAATACACTGCACTTAAAATTTCACGTTTTTCATCGAAACACTCCTATTTCCACATCAGTCATTACTTAAAATTATAAGTAAACAACATATGTACTTATCTATTTGTAAAAGAAGTGGGCTCGCCTTTCCTTGCTCGTAGTAAATTTTGTGATAACTCTTTCATTAAAGTCTGCTATTTGGGCAATGAAATCACGCTCGATGGAAAGCATTGCAAGTGCTGATTATCTAGTATCTTCTGCCGTTGCATTGCAGAGGAAACATTCAGACACAACTTGCAGAGATGCTTGAACTCCAAACATTGACCGCTCTAGAGCCTATCGCTATCTATCGGGTGGGTTGATAACTTGAGACCGGGAAATTTAATGTATCAAACGTCAAAATGTGTAATGAAAATAAATGAGAACATGTAATAAATATGTAAAATCGGGTATAATATGTAATATTAAAATATACTAATTATTACCTAATACGAAATGAAATTTATTAACAAATTTTAAAAATAATACAAATGTTTTAAAAATCATTAGAAGAGCACAAATTGTTGCACATTTTGCACCATAGAAATTTCCCGTCAGTAACAATAGGATCTATTGCTACCCAAGACGGTAGTTTAGCAGCAGACTAGACTCAATAGCTCTCGTACCAACTGGCGATATCCACGACCAGCAAACAATCACCGCAGCGTGCAGCATTCTAATCAAAGTGTTACACGTCGGCCATCGCCAAAGTTTCTCGGAAATTAAGGTTAAATCACGAAACCCGGCGTCAGTAATACTTTTCTCACCGAAAGTTGAAAATAATCTCAGTCGCTGACTCGCACTTCCTTCACTGAGACAACTGAAGCAGGCGCTCCGGACTGTAAGAACATCGGGCAGCGTCTTAACGTGGCGCATTTCGATTCGATAGCACTCGGTAATAATAAAGGAAAATATTCTGATTTTTTTTAATTCTTCATTTCATAAAAAAATATGTAAAAAAATAGAAGAAAAATTGATAAAAAACATATTTTGTGAAAATAGCAAAATATGTAAAATATGTAATATAGTACTAAATATGTAAGAATACGTAACGAAAAAATTGATATTGGGTTACAACGGCGACGATTTGCCAAGATTTCAGGGAACGGTAAGTAGAAAGACAAAAAACATGTAATTACATAAAAATCCGGCCTATATTGATAACATTGTTGCAGTGAGTCTCCTGTTAACGTTGACTAACAAAATAGAGACCTCCCTCCCACGAAGCTGCACCTCCTCGCCACTGACAGCCTCTGGCCTGTCTCTTCGCCTATATTCCAACGTTGAAGTCGAAAGTGTAGCAAGGCTGTGTAAACGCTCAGGTTCGCAGTAAACGTGCGGCTTAATTTCTTGTATCCGATTTGCCGTAAATGCAAGAAATTTGTGAAGCGATGATGACTTACGAGAGTAATAATGAACGACACAAATATCCGTATGATATATAAAGATATAATGGTGAAATTGTTTTGTAGTAACGCAAACATTCTACAATCGGCATGACCCGCCACAGGTGAAATGGAGTACATACATGCGGAGGCGATTTAATTGTGTACCAAAATTAATGGATTCTTGAGGACATTAGATATTTATTGTTCTTGTTATCACTTCATTTACATTTATGAAAACATTTACTTCAGATATAAATGCAACATCCATTGCGAAACGGGGAAATCTTACTTTGTTGTTCTATGAAGAAACTGTACTTAGAAATAAAATTAATGAGATGTCAGAGTCAACATGGCAGAAATAATTCTGAAAATTCGAACAGTTATTGTGCCTAATATATGTAGATTTTAAAAATACACTTTTAATTTTTTTGTTAGGGACGAAAGTCAGAAACGTAGTTCTTGGTCCATTTAGGGTATTTTTTTGAAAACGTGGAAACAAGTTGTTATATAAGTACTCCGAAAATGAGAGATACCTCAAAATCACTGTATTATGTTCATTTTATTCGTGAATAAGCATTGAATGTGTGAATTAATTTCTTCAAGTGATGCCATCAGAAAGCCTATTTCAACCAAAAATACTACAGGAATAAATTAATTACTATTCTCACCATCAGGTACAATTAAATTCTGAAACCTCATTTATTTTAAACGTACGAGAAGTCAGCCAATACAATCATACTATTTCTTTTTCTTTTGGTGTAATAAGACACTTCGTTAAGTTAGATTTGTCATTTCTTGAAAGTTGATGACTATCGAAAAATCACATCACTGATAAGATCAGACGACTGTAGAGTAAATGGATCTCAAATCGCCGAATTAATTAACCACTTCTGTGAACATGCTAATTTTTTAACATATTTTGAACATAATAATTCGAACTCTCATTAAGAGTGACCACACCTAACTTATCATCAACGACTATCGTTTAGAGTCTAGCAAAAACTTTTATGATAATCTGAATTCTCTTGAAGCATTCTCTCATAGCGAAGAAGCTGGTTACACACTCGTCAGATATCTCGTTTTCTCACTCGTGGAAATCATTCTAAAAATTCAAAATTTCATGTCCTACATATATTGATGAATTCGATCACCTGTGCAATATTTTTGAGTGCGTGAGCGAGTGAGAATGTAGTGTTTCCCAGCGCGCCAACTACTATGAAGTGGGATATTACATTCACTACAACTAATCCAATGAGTGCAGGGCGTGTAATATTCCAAAAGGGGGCGGTGTTCCTTGCGCGCGGAAACGCGAGATCCGGCGCCGGCTTTCTCGTGGGCTGCGGGCGTTTCCTTCCTCTGGGTATCGCCTCAGCTTGGACGAACTCTAAGATCACTGGAAACGTGTGATAGTGCCCTGGCAATGTATAAGGGCAGAGTAGGAGACAAGAATGGGAAAGATAGAGTGCTGTTCATAGCATGTTTGCTACGGTACTGCTTCGGCATTCGCTTGGTATTGAGCGTAGATATATCAGGAAACGTACATGTAATCAGCACAGGCGGCCGATAGAATTCTCCTACAGATAGCAGGTGAATTCGCTAATGTTGAAAATCCTTCATTCTCCGGAACTCGAACACTAGGACCTCCCGGCTCGAGGCGCTGCAGCGGCAACTGATGTCACTGAGCCACCTTCGCCAGGCAGTTCTTTCGTTAAGTTCTACATTATAATTAGGTAGACTTTGCCCGAAATCGTACAACATTCTCCTGTTCCCCACCAATCACTCACATCATTGCGAAGGCGATTTCTAGCGGCCGGCTGCTCTGAACGACAGTTTTTTGCGGTTATATTGTTCAATACCAGGCGAATGCGAGAGCAGTACCCTCCCAAATGGTCCACGACTGCGCGTGATAATCTTTTTCCTTGTCCTACCACCTCCCCTTACTCTTAGACTTTTACACTTACGTGTTGTACTACACTACCACTCATGACGGGGACCAGTCGGGAGCTTAGAGCTTGATTCGGCTGAGACGTGTCCTGCTGGGGGGATATTGTACCTGTAAGGGAAATCCACCGGAAATCAACATGTAGGTCGGCGCCTAAACTCACCATCACCAGGGAGTAACAACGCCACCTCCCACCATGCAACACTCACTACGTTAACGGGACTAATGACTTGGGGGCGGATTTGGTGGCTCAAAACATCTCTAAAAATGATCAATAAAATGATATTAAAAGGTTTTGAAAATGTCACAAAGGCAAAGAAAAATGTCGTACAAAGTGTGATCAAAACCAGTTCGGATGAACAGCTCAAGCTGTTGGATACGTTTCTAACGCAATCGAGGCTTCTTCCATTAGTTTGAGTGAACTCAGCTTTCAAACTTTTGGTTTGAACTGTTCTTCATCAGAAAATCTCTGTCTTTAGATACCCGAAATCGTCTAAATAATTAAACCGCTATTCGCGCTAACAGGGGTCACAGGAACCATAGATTACATACAATAGTGGACATTACAATATCTTAGCGAAGTAATTCAATAGGCGACGAGATATTGGTACTCAAGAATTCTGTAGAGAATATTTGTTGCATCTCGTTAATATTATTTGAAGCAAGAACCATTCAAATGACATTAAAATCAATAAAATGAGCGAAAATGAATTAAAAATGTCATAAAAAGGTAAACAAATGACTTATAAGTCGAAATCAACTAAAAATGCAAAGAAATGACGTATAAAAACGGATCATTTCCTTTTGTCATAACATAAAATCATTTTCTATACTAAACAACGGCATTTTTGTAAAGTAAAAAGATAAAAATGACATTTCAATAAAAACCCGCCCCCTACTAATGACGAAAGCTGTTGTCGTGCACCGTTGGCCCGCGCAGATGGCGCTTTCGACCCACCGCGCGTAGGCAAAGTTTAAAATGGATGAGACGGCGCGGCGCGAGGCGGGGCGAGGGCGGCGCGGCGAGGGCAGGCAGAGGGGCGGCGGCGGCGGCGGAGGCGCGGGGCTCGAGGCCGCCCGGAAGGCGCAGGCAGTGGCGGCGGCGGCGGCGGCGGCGGGCGCAGCGGGCCAGGGTCGCCTGCGTGAGACAAAGCCCGCGGGCGCTGGCGACAGGCGGGTGGCCTTTTTTGTTCCGACGCTTCGCGCTCCTCGCTTGTTTGGCGAATGCGCCGCGCCTCACTTGATCCGCCGTCGTCTTCGGCTAATGACCGCGGGAAGCGGCCGGAGGAAATTAATGGACGAGTGCGTCATGCGCTGTTCGCGGGTGGTGACAGGCGGATTTAGGATTCGGGGAATGCAGATGGAAGCTCTGGGGTGGATTGACGTTGCTAATAGATGATAACTTACTTTATTTTAAGACTCTAAAATAACGTTCTCATTAGAATTTTCCTGTAAGTAGATTCTTACAGTTAGACCAGAGTAAATAGTTCTTAAAAACCGATTTCTTCCTGTGAATACTTACGTACAAGATACGCCAACACAGATTTACCGTATTAATTATATTCGGGCCGACCTGGATGGCCGAGGTGGCTAAGAGCGAGTACCGACTCAGCGCTTCGGTCCGAAAGGTCACGGATTCGAGTCCCGCCTTGGTTGGTTGTTTGTCCCTTGACTTTGTGTGTGTTGTCGCTGAGGGCCTCGCGTTCTGCTGACCTCATATCAGAGGAGCCCGCAAGAGTGTTTGTCTAGTGTATGGTCGAATATGCGTCCCTTCGGGACGTAAAGGGCAACCGGCTGTTGGCTGGATAAAAGCCCTAGAAAAAAAAATATATTCGGAACTGTAATCGCCAAGGAGAAAGGACGAAATTCTTGTTATCAATTTTACTTTCTGAAATTTTTAGCAATCGGTTGATGTGCAACACACGTGTCCATTCGTTTGTCTTTATTATGTAAATCAACGCGAACAATGTGGCAATACGTTACATAAATGATTTAAATAATGTTTAGTCACAGAATATTACGGGGAAATTGAGAGTTGAAAATCGTAATAGTAATTTCAGAGAAAAAAAGTTTACTTAATTAAGCTGTCAGAAAAATATGAACAAAAGAAGAAAAAAGCAAAACTGCACGCTATTAGCAATAGAAGTGTATAAAGAAAGTACAATGAAAATTAGTTTTTAATAAGTGTTCTTAAGATAAACAATGCAAAATTCAAAGTAATGAGGTTAAATACTATTAAAAAAGTACATTTTTGAAATTAAGTATTTGTCATTAGTTAAACATTTTCATTTAGTGTATTCTCCAACAAATGCGTGGAAAAAATCAAAAATAGACATGAGTACATTCATAATACCATCTCTGAGTATTGCGTCATGAAGTATAGACGAAATACAAACAAATTAAATTGTATTCATGACAATGTCAATTAGTATTTCTCTTACCGGGAGGAGGTGCTCTCTGCATAACAACGATGCATTCAATTTCTTTTGATAATAAGCCCTGATTACGACAAAACACGAAGTATACCAATTATTCTTTTTTAACATGAGCACAAGTGTAGAATCGACATTAAGTTAAATTTATTTTTTATTTTTTATTTTGTCGATTTCATATGACATAACATTCCAGTAGCGTTCTAAAAATCTCACTAGCTTACAAACTTGTTTCACACTTCGTTTAATAGCTTACAAACTTGTTCCACTGTTCGCATAGCCAGGGGGATATCAGTCCAGCTTTCACAAGACACGGTGATGCACGGTTTTTCAATTGTACTTGTCACATGGAGTGGGGCGCGACGGACGACAGATAACGTCTCCGGGTCCTTCGCATCCAACAGGTCACTGACACGCGGAGGCACTCTGAGGGCTTTTAAACTTGTCCCAATGGGAGCATCTAAGTGGCACTTAATCCTGTAATGCAGTGTGTGTGTGTGTGTGTGTGTGTGTGTGTGTGTGTGTGTGTGTGTGTGTGTATTGCACTTGTCACACGGGGTGGCGCATTCGGGTAGTTGGTTCGGACAGCCAGCCGGGCATAACGCGGAGGATCTCATATCTTTGACGCCTCAAAAAGCGACACGTCACGAAAATTGTCATTTGAGTTAAGTTAAGAAATATATCGAGAAAATAGTCCACTTTTAGAAGCAAAAGTTTCACAAAAATAGTTCACAAGGTAATCATTATATAGAGTAAAGCCCTGTCTTGGGCCGCGAAATAAATGGATCCGCACAGGTTAAGTGTTCTGCAGTATCGCAGATGCTTAGATGTGTCCCTTTACTTAATCACCGATTTTGTTAGTTCGTCAGGGTTACGCTACATGGACGACTGCTCGATCCTAGGCACCGGCATTGCGCCAAATCATTTGGTTGTTGCAAATGAAATACAATTAATTTCAGTATTGCGTGCCACCTAGGTTTCCCAATTGTGAATATAGAAATTCACATAAACCTGTCACAAGAAGGAACTGGGACTGCGGTTATCGAGTTTGTACATTCATTTGTAACATTATCACTATCGACGACATCCATTCATACATTTGTCAACAGTGGAATAAATGAAATGAATTTCGCTTCCTTTATTACTGATAATAATGAAGAAGAAAAGGATTTTAAAAGGAGAATAACGTCGGGCAATAGATGTAATGGTAACCTCTACAACATTTTTAATACAAGAACTTTTTTAATACATTTAACTCAAAGGCCGCTAAGTTAAAATTGCACAATACTGTCATTAAACCGGTGGTATTGTATGGTTCTTGGACTCTCACGAAGAAAATGGAAAATAATCTGGCAATACGGGAAAGGAAAATCTTACGTAGAATATTTGGACCGGTTAAAGAAAATGAAATCTGGAGGAGTAGAACAAATGCAGATTTGAACGAATTACATAAAACACCGAAGATAGTCACCTGCATCAAGATAAGGTTGGAATGGATTGGACATATAATAAGAATGAAGGAATAGAAGGCAGTAAAGAAGATATATGCAGGGAGTATGGCCCGTAGGAAGAGTAGAGGCTGGCCGAGGTTAAGATGGAATGACGAGTAGGAAAAATATCTGAGGACCCTAAGAGTGAAAATATGGAGCAGAAAAGCAGAAGACCGAGGAGATTGGGCTACCGTAATAAAAGAAACCATGGAAAAACTAACTGCTGGAGAACTGACAGAAGAAGAAGATATAAATGAAAATATTTCGTACATGGGAAGTTGCAAAGAAATAAAACAAGAGTACCAAAAGCTTCGGTTCGGCAGAACTCAATATTTGTTAGTTAGTTACGGCTATTCTTTTAATAAACTTTCATTTCTGGGACGATTCCTTTTCTGTCAAAGTAAGGGCAATCTGTGGTTCCGTGCGATCTTAGTTTTACACAGCTTCATTACGGTTACCTCCATACTCATATTTTCAAAGCTCATTATTATCGCCCGCATAGGGTAATTCTGGCGCCACAGCATCTTATTCCTGAGCAACCCTTCCGGCTAATTCGCCTTTATGTTAGTTTCCCTTAACTTCAGAATAATTGGGAATACACTTGGTGTTTATTCTTCCTTCTTCTTTGGTCCAATTCTTCCATCTAGATGGCTCCACAGTATTATCATAATGATGGCTTTTCTTGGGAAGATATAATCAGGGTAGTTTTCCATTGCTTTCCCTGATATTATTATTATTATTATTATTATTATTATTATTATTATTATTATTATTATTATTATTATTATTATTATTATTATTATTATTATTATTATTATTATTCAGAATGAAGTGAAAAGACGATGATGAGGGGTTGAAGAACGCACACAATGGTGAGAGATCAGGTAAGGTGGGAGGTGAGAGGTGATCGTAGTATTTTGAACCATCCCAGCATTCGCCTTACAACTGAGGGAAACCACGAAAACCCCGGTCGGCCCGGGATTCGAACCCGGACCTCCCGACTGGGAAGCCAGCGTGCTACGCACTGAGCCACTTCGCTGTTTGTTCTACCTCGTTATAATTGTCTGTAATTATGCACGGTATTTTATACCCTTAACATGAGCGAGGCATGCCCACCTGAGTTGAACGGGAATGTGGCTGGACGTACGTGAGACCGCGGAGGCGCGTCCTCGAGGCAGGCGAATGCGGAACCCTTCCCTTCCCGCGCCGCGCCACGCCGCGCAATTAGGAGCAGCAAAACACCGAGCAGCGACGAGGCGACGCGACGCGACGCGACGCGACGCGACGCGACGCGACTCGACGCGACTCGACGCGACTCGACGCGACTCGACGCGACTCGACGCGACTCGACGCGACTCGACGCGACTCGACGCGACTCGACGCGACTCGACGCGACTCGACGCGACTCGACGCGACTCGACGCGACTCGACGCGACTCGACGCGACTCGACGCGACTCGACGCGACGCGACTCGACGCGACTCGACGCGACTCGACGCGACTCGACGCGACTCGACGCGACTCGACGCGACTCGACGCGACTCGACGCGACTCGACGCGACTCGCGACTCGACGCGACTCGACGCGACTCGACGCGACTCGACGCGACTCGACGCGACTCGACGCGACTCGACGCGACTCGACGCGACTCGACGCGACTCGACGCGACTCGACGCGACTCGACGCGACTCGACGCGACTCGACGCGACTCGACGCGACTCGACGCGACTCGACGCGACTCGACGCGACTCGACGCGACTCGACGCGACTCGACGCGACTCGACGCGACTCGACGCGACTCGACGCGACTCGACGCGACTCGACGCGACTCGACGCGACTCGACGCGACTCGACGCGACTCGACGCGACTCGACGCGACTCGACGCGACTCGACGCGACTCGACGCGACTCGACGCGACTCGACGCGACTCGACGCGACTCGACGCGACTCGACGCGACTCGACGCGACTCGACGCGGCTCGACGCGACTCGTCGCGACTCGACGCGACTCAACGCGACTCGACTATACTCGACTCGTCGCGACTCGACTCGACTCGACGCGACTCGACTCGACGCGACTCGACTCGACGCGACTCGACTCGACTCGACGCGACGCGACTCGACGCGACGCGACTCGACGCGACTCGACGCGACTCGACGCGACTCGACGCGACTCGACGCGACTCGACGACGCGACTCGACGCGACTCGACGCGACTCGACGCGACTCGACGCGACTCGACGCGACTCGACGCGACTCGACGCGACTCGACGCGACTCGACGCGACTCGACGCGACTCGACGCGACTCGACGCGACTCGACGCGACTCGACGCGACTCGACGCGACTCGACGCGACTCGACGCGACGCGACTCGACGCGACGCGACTCGACGCGACTCGACGCGACTCGACGCGACTCGACGCGACTCGACGCGACTCGACGCGACTCGACGCGACTCGACGCGACTCGACGCGACTCGACGCGACTCGACGCGACTCGACGCGACTCGACGCGACGCGACTCGACGCGACTCGACGCGACTCGACGCGACGCGACTCGACTCGACGCGACTCGACGCACGCCCGCTCGAAAGGGAGCGCGCTTTGCAAAGCCACGGCGCGGCACAGGCCCACGCGGGCTCCACGCCACACATAATACACAAACAAGCAAATTATTAAATAAAATAAATAACGTAACAGAAGAAAATAAATATTTTTTAAAAATGTTGGGTGTGATTCCAAGTGGCCGAAAGAATTAGGAGGACATAATTCAGAATAATAAATAACTGACAATTTAGTAATAAGTATAATAAAATATTTTTATTACTCTGAGTATCCAGCACGAGACGTTCACCGGAGACGCTTGTCCGGGATTTTCTCCCTTAATGGAGGGAGAAAAGATGAGTCCCGAATGATGGGGGACCAGCCCATCATTCGACCCTAAGGAAGGGAACGAGAACAGGATGGGGAAGGAAGGATCCCGCCCACCGTCGCCCGTTGCTCAACCCGGCACCGACCCGGCGGCGTCTGCCTACGAGGGAACAGCGGACACCATCCTGCAAGCAATTGCAGTCGAGATCGTAGCCGCTCAATTTAGTATGAAGTATAACAAAAGCACCCAGCGAAGTGGCTCAGGGCGTGGCGCGATGACTTCGCAGTCTGGAGGTTCGGGTTCGATCCCATCCTCCGGCCGGCCATCCTGACCGGGGTCTTTGTGCTTCCCTCGGTCATAAGGCGAATGATGAGATGATTTCAGAAGGCCACGATCATCTCCCACCTCTCATCATCATTCTATCATCTCAATTTTATAATAATAATAATAATAATAATAATAATAATAATAATAATAATAATAATAATAATAATAATACGCCACGTTCAGGGAAAGCAACGGGAAACTACCCTGAATAAATCCTCCCAAAAAAGCCACCTAACTTTCGTCTTGGAAGAACAGACCCAAAAAAAGATCACATTCAAGAGTGAAGATTAAGTGAAAGAGGTGGAGGGACATAATGCATACTTCATAATTTGGAGTTGCTAATAACAAGTGATAGGTGAAAGGTCAGTCACATCGACGATCAGAAATAACGGTTAATTTTTACGAATTATCATGGTGTGGTGTCGGTGATGGTGATAGAGATGGTTAGTGTGCGGATTTATTGTTATTAAAAATCATGAAAATATGCATGCAAATGTAGAACAAAATTAGGAAAATATGCCCTTAAAAATGCTCATACTAAATTGCGTCTTTTATTTTATATCAGTAAGCAACATCTTGCAATCTAAAGAATGAATTCAATTCCTAATTCAACAAATTACCATTTTTTCGTGTAATTCTCTTTCAGTATTTTGCAGAATTGATCTTATGAACTGAATATCTTTCTTTTACTTAGGGAACAATGCTGAAAAGCGGTGATTTCTCTTGCGATGAAGTAGGGTGCGATTCCCCATGTAAAACTGCACTTATATTTTTACTCTCTCGTATACATACGTATATACAGGAGAAATATACGTAGTAGAGAGAAAGTTATGTAATAGCGGAAATTCGATTTCGAGATTGCAAAGGAAATACACGTTTTGGGGTCCCCTGATACAGAAAAAGTGTTTTGTTAAAAAAAGAAAGTCCGTCCGTCAGTTTGCACGTCTGTAAATTACACTAGTGCTAAAATTATTCGAACAATTTTTTCCAAAATAAATACCTGCCGATCAATCTGGCATCTTTCAAAGCTCGGCGCTGGAGGTGACGGCGGTGGAGGTGAAGGCGATAGAGATGATGATGATGATGATGATGATGATGATGAGGAGGAGGAGGAGGAGGAGGAGGAGGAGGAGGATGGTGATGATAATGACGATGGCGATGGTGGCAATGGTGATCTTGGCAGTAGTTATGGCGATGGAGATGACGGTGGTAGTAAAGAGCAGTGGTAATGATGGCTGTGATGGCAATTGTGTTGACGAAGATGACTATTGAGATGGTGGTGGTTATCATGGTGATATTCAATTGCAGTAATTTTTATTTCCAATAATGATCGAGTATTAACGATCAACCTGTAAAATAAAATTCATAAATAAACTTTTTTCCATGACGCTACTTAAAGAAGGGAAAATTGAAAATGAAAATTATGCTTCAAAGGACTTTGGGGTATGTTATTTTACAACAACATACAGCGTTTAAAGTAAGAAATATTAACAACCGGACTTGTTCGAGTCTTGATTGCCGAGTGTTAATTTCATATTATCATTTTTAGGTGTTCATATTTTTGGAAAAGCCTGGGACGCCGCTGGTAGACCTGAGATCGTAAAGAGCTGTTGTTCAAAGTACATACATACATATTTTTGGAAAACACCCTGTGACATTTATGCGCTGTAACATGCATGTAATGTTCCATGCGCATATTTTATTTCATCAGAACCCACTGCGCCCCGACCGCCACGCAAAGCGATCGGCGCGTCCGCAGTCGGAGACGTTCGGTTTGATTGGTTGATTGATTGTTTCGTGTTTCCTGGCACGTCAACGGCTTTGGTCATTAGTCCCGTTAGTGTAGTGCATATTTTTTTCTCTGGAGATGGCGGTGAGCTTCCCCGGCTGGATGGCGAGATCCGGCGCCGACCTACCGTCGGCTAGTGGGGTTTCCCCGTAACCAGGACTCTCCCACCAGCGGGGCACCGCCCCAGCCGAGACAAGCTCTGAGCTCCCGACCGGTCTTCCGGAATATGTGGTAGTGTAGTGCATGTTAGTGTAAGTGTGTGTGTGTGTGTGTGTGTGTGTAAGGGGAGAGGATAGGATAGGACAAGGAAGGGGAGGAAAGATCGCGCGAGGTCCGTGGCCCGTTTGGAATGGTATTGCTCCGGCATTCGGCTGGTGTTGATCGGAGAAACCACGGAAAACTACCGATCAGAGCAGCCGACCGCTGGAAATCTCCTCCAGACAGCGACGGAATTCGAACTAGCAGACAAGCTAGAGTCGAAACTCCTGCCACCGTCAGGACTCGAACCTAGGACCTCACGGTCAGAGGTGCTGCTGTGACATCAGTTGATGATGCACTGAGCTACCGCTCCCGATAAAAGACGTTCGGAATAAGCGCGACTTCCACCTCCTCAGATTCCCCTCTCCGGCGCAAAAACGAAAGCAAAAGTTCAAAGACCGCTCCGGAACCCTCACCCTCACCCGCGCCTGCCCGCCGCCCGCCGCCCCCCGTCCCCCACAACCGTTGCCGCGAGAGGACACCGCACCATTTCCCCAGTTGTTAATTACCCCTCGTGCGAGCCCATGGAGTGCCCAAGTGCACCCCCACTCCCTCCCCCACCCCACCTCTCCCCGCGGGAACGCACCATGCGATGCACAAATTGTAAAACACACGCAACCGCTTGTTTATTCCCTCGACGTCGCCCCGTAAGTGCTTCGGAAAGTTACCTACTTCGCCGTCTTGAATTTCTACTTTCCTTCGGCGGCGGCGGCGGCGGCGGCGGCGGCGGCGCGGGATTCTGTGTGTTAGAGAGCGCCTGCGCTGATGCTGCTGCCGCTGGCGGCGGCGCCGGCGGCTGCCTGGGCAACAGGCCTCAGCCCGCGACGGAATCGGCTGCACCAGCCTTCTTTCATACCACACAGTGTCAATAGCCTTCTAAAAACAGCAATATTCTTATTGATGTTGGTGTTTCAAGCGGTGTTTTGTGGAAATCAATATCGAGAACCAGATTTAATCTTCCCATGAAGGAAGACCAGAAGTAATTCAATATTTTATACCCTGTAGTTTTAAGAGTATCCAATTTCTCTCTCTGTAGATCATTGTGGAGAACGTCATACATGCTTGTCTGTTTAATTAAAACCTTGTTGTGAATTTGATTTTCTGATTCTTCTCCTCCACCTCGACATTCTTCTTTTCCTTCTCCCTTTTCTTCACCTTCCTCCGAGTAGGGAACTTCGTCTTCTTCTCTTCCTTCTTTTGCATCATATTCTCCTTCTCATTGTCTTTTTTCCTATATTTTCCATGAGTCATATCTCTTCATTAGAAGAAGTGCCAGAGAAACAGCATTTGTCTTCCCCAAGCAATTTCATAGAATTATTAAAAAATTACGATGTTGACATACACTACACTTAGTAGGTCTCTGTCACACGCGGGATTCGCACCCACAACTCTTGGTCCTCCGCAGTGCAGGCCACTCACATGAGCCACTTGGAATTCATAATTTACGACAAATTATTAAAAGAAAGTTTCAAAGACGAGCGTCTTTTCTTAAAATAGAAATCGCTAGTCAGAGTTATATACACAATTACTAGTAGATATTCACACTAAATAGTTGCTTCGCTGATTGCAGCCGTAAGCGGAGACTTACTTCGGCAATTGAAAGGGATGCCATATATGACACTCCGGACAGACACAGAGACTGACAGACAGACACAGAGACGGGCAGACAGACAGAGACGCGGGCAGACAGACAGAGAGACGGACAGACAGACAGAGAGACGGGCAGACAGACAGAGAGACAGACAGAGAGACGGACGGACAGACAGAGAGACGGACGGACAGACAGAGAGACGGACGGACAGACAGAGAGACGGACGGACAGACAGAGAGACGGACGGACAGACAGAGAGACGGACGGACAGACAGAGAGACGGACGGACGGACAGAGAGACGGACGGACAGACAGAGAGACGGACGGACAGACAGAGAGACGGACGGACAGACAGAGAGACGGACGGACAGACAGAGAGACGGACGGACAGACAGAGAGACGGACGGACAGACAGAGAGACGGACGGACAGACAGAGAGACGGACGGACAGGCAGAGAGACGGACGGACAGGCAGAGAGACGGACGGGCAGACAGAGAGACGGACGGGCAGACAGAGAGACGGACGGGCAGACAGAGAGACGGACGGGCAGACAGAGAGACGGAAGGGCAGACAGAGAGACGGACGGGCAGACAGAGAGACGGACGGGCAGACAGAGAGACGGACGGGCAGACAGAGAGACGGACGGGCAGACAGAGAGACGGACGGGCAGACAGAGAGACGGACGGGCAGACAGAGAGACGGACAGACAGAGAGACGGACAGACAGAGAGACGGACAGACAGAGAGACGGACAGACAGAGAGACGGACAGACAAACAGACGGACGGAGGGACAGACAGAGTCGGACAGACAGAGACGGACAGACAGAGACGGACAGACAGAGACGGACAGACAGAGACGGACAGACAGAGACGGACAGACAGAGACGGACAGACAGAGACGGACAGACAGAGACGGACAGACAGAGACGGACAGACAGAGACGGACAGACAGAGACGGACAGACAGAGACGGACAGACAGAGACGGACAGAGACGGACAGACAGAGACGGACAGACAGAGACGGACAGACAGAGACGGACAGACAGAGACGGACAGACAGAGACGGACAGACAGAGACGGACAGACAGAGACGGACAGACAGAGACGGACAGACAGAGACGGACAGACAGAGACGGACAGACAGACGGACAGACAGAGACGGACAGACAGGGACAGACAGACAGAGACGGACAGACAGAGACGGACATACAGAGACGGACATACAGAGACGGACATACAGACACGGACATACAGACACGGACATACAGAGACGGACAGACAGACGGACAGAGAGACAGAGAGAAGGAAAGACAGACAGACAGACGGACAGACAGAGAGACGGAGAGACGGAAAGACAGACAGAGAGACGGACAGACAGACAGACAGACAGAGAGACGGACAGACGGACGGGCTGATGGATGGACGGACGGACGGACGGACGTACAGACAGTCAAGTTGACAAACGGGCAGAGAGGCAGATATGCAGACAGATAGTCGAGCAGGCAGACAAACACGCATACCGATAGGTATACAGACAAAAGAATGGAAGTTTTGGAAAAAACAACATCTTTTCGGTGTAGGGGACCCCAAAACGTGTATTGCCTCTTCTGAAATACCTATCGTGTGAAGAGTAGCCGTACCTACAAACGACGGATGCCAGCAGGAACGTGACACGGGCAACGCGGGCAGTGACGCCGCTGCGGCTCTCGTGGCCAGGAATTCTGCGAAGCACCGACGCTACGTGGCCTGGCGCATGCGGGGCGACGGGGCGGGGCGGGGCGGGGCGGGGCGGGGCGGGGCGGGGCGGGGCGGGGCGGGGCGGGGCGGGGCGGGGCGTGGCGGGGCGTGGCGGGGCGTGGCGGGCAGGTGGGCGGGGTCGGGTGAGGAGGGGCGGGGGCGGGCCGGGCGGGGAGTCGGGTGGGGAGAGGCGGGGCCGGTCTGCTTTATGGTGAGGCGATCGCGAGGCGGGGCTTCGCGCACTTGCAGAACGGGACATCGCTTTTCCTCCTTAGTTGGGAGCCAACTTTTTCTGTTTACAGGCCAACCGCGGCCATTGAACAATTCTGGAGAATCATCCAAGGTTATTGAAATACATTTACCACCTGTTACTGCAACATCAAACGCAACGACAGTTAGAGCTCTGGCAACGCAATCTCGAGTGGCTATCTTTCTCGACTTAGTGAAATAGTGCTGTACGATTACATATACAGATGGTAGAACAAATGTGATTTAAGAAAGTTGTGGCTGGAAGTTATTACTAATTTTAGGTACTCCTAAATTGTGATTGCTTTAATAAGAGTAATATACAAACGTATATATAAAGTTAGGTTTTACAATCATTGAATTCAACAGGCGATAGAATATATCTTCATAGTTGCTAAGTCGTTTTCTTTACTCGTAATGTGAATTATAAAATCCACTGGTCGGCTAGAAAATCAACAGATAATGGATACGGAATAATCCATATGACAAACAGTATTACTCTCAAACATTTTAAGTGAATAAAAAAACTATAATGAATAAAACTAATTGTCGAAAATTAATATTTAGTAGTCAACGTGTATGTTTTATAAAAAAATAGATCTGCCCTAATTTTGATACTTATTTAGAACAATTATAATTTATAACTGACTCCGATGTAAACATATTCGTAGGAAATAATCATGCACAATAGCAGATACTAATGAAAGCAACAAAACGTTGATTATATATTTCGTTTTGCTTGGAAAGCAAAGCTGTTAGTAAACAGGAAAAGAACAACTGGAAGAGGCTTGTTACACCATTCCTTTGGACAAGCCTCACGAAGGTCGGAATTAATTAACTGCAAAGTTATGCGGCATAACAATTCGCGAGCACTTTATTACGTTCTCCGCGATGAGTTATAAACCTCGTATCGCACAAACGCGACAGATTTCTGTGCGACACAAAAGATTATAGATGTGAGAGTGAACAAACAATATGTTTAATATCGCGTAGATTCATCGTCGTGTTACGTAATTACGCTGAATAACTGCACTCCCAACGCCATATGTGTATTAGTACGTGGGTCTTAATGCTTGCTTTGCGATTCACTATTTGTCCTTCACCTGCTGGAGAATCGAGGTCGATGAGCGAATTACAATTTTAACAATTTTAAACCGTATTACTATTTACAATCCCAGCTATGATGCGTGATTTTCCATTAAGAAATTCTTAACACAGGATTACATGACAACGTGTAGTCAGTGTTATCTTTTGAGGTTAGGACTTGACAACTACGTCCTTGACCAAACAAGTACCCCCAAAATAAAACCACGAATAGTGTCAATTCAAATATGTTACTACAAACAATATGGAACAGTTTCACGTTTAATGACATGAATCAAGGAATAACATCTCTTATGCTCATGCTTAAGTGATATAATGAATTATTCTTTACTAGAAACATTCAAAATTTAAGCGTTGTGACTCGATACCTTATACGTGAACCAAACTTCCTCACACTCGACAACTCACCTGGATGGCGTCCACTCGTCTTCTCCGCTCAACACGTTTCTAACCGGCGCGCACGAGACAATCACAGGCGCATGCACGATCTCGGAACCGGTCACCAGGTCACCAGGCGGCTCGTCGCTCCGCCTTCAAATGAGGAGGCCGGCGGCGCGGCCGATTCTCCGAATCAGCCGGATTCGAAGAACGACCCGCCGTGAACGGGTCCGTCAGGGCCGCCAGCCGGGGCCATCGCGGGGACGCACCGCGACCGCCAGCGCCGAGACACCGCGGCCGGCGACGCGTCATCCACCGCTGCAACCGCCTGCCATCGCCTCTGCCACTCCCACCAACTCAGCCGCTGCCGCCGCCTCTACGGTCGCCGGTGCCCGTCATTCAGCAGTTGGAGCCGTCACCACCGTTTCCACCGCCATCACCATCACCATCCCCCCGTTGGCTCGGCGGTCGCCGCCACAGTTGCCATTCTCGTCACCGTCACGGCCGCGCTCACGAAATCGCGACGCTAATTTTGGCTGGCCGCTAATCGCTCGACCTCCGCTGAAGCTCCGCTCCCCCTCTTGCCCTCGCCTTCTCCGCCTTCTCCGCCTCCACCCTCTGGAGAATCGCTGACCCTGACCACGGCGCTACTCTGGCGCCGCTACCGTCTCGTGACTGGAGCTGGGTGGAGCACGCGTTAACGTTCTGTGCCCCTTATTTGACGATAATTCACGGATAACTTTCTCTTTTCCATCACACATTCTGTTAAATGTGTTTTACTAAAACTTAAAGTTCAGGATAAAGAAATTAAATCAATGTGTTGCATGAGGAGTGAAAATTAAACATATTTACTATTGTGATTACACCAAACGTTCTCCTAATTTTCCATACGAATAAGAGAATGAGGTTCTTTTCCTTTTGTTCTCATTTACTGTAAAATGAATTAATAGTGTAAATTCACAGGCCTAAATTTCAAATGAAACATGTACTCCCCAAAGCAGAGCGGCCAATGACTTACCTCGAACATCGGATAACAAAACATCGGTGGCTGCGATGGGAAGTAATACTCGTATTGTCAAATTACTCAAGGATAATCTTAGATGATCAGCACAATACGGGACGAAAATCTATACATTCAAAAAGCATTTTCAACATGTATTCCATTTTGTTCTGTTTTTAAAATTTACTACGGATACGATTGTTGGTGCATTATTTCATTCATCCATGAATTTATTAATCATCAAATGTTCTATCGCATGTAATATTTATTAATTTTTCAATCAGCATACACAACAACATATGGATTTGTTAGTAGGAAAATTGCTACGTCATGGTACACAAAATTGCTACATCGTTACAAATTTTTTCGGCATCATTAAAAACTGACGTATCAGTCTATTGAAATAAGGGAAACTTCTAGTGAGTAATTGCAACAACTTTCTATCTCTCAAAGAATTACTGACTCCTCGATTCAGAACCCTAGCAGCACTTCTGTGATAAAATATAGAAGTAATTGCCAACAACTATCGACTAGAGTTTGAATACATGGAACTGTGGCATATTTATTTGGAAAATTAATGTAATAAGTTTCAAAAAATATAGAATACTTAATAGACGTAATGAATAAAATAGTACAATAGGGTACCCTAATGAAAAAGAAAGTACGAAGTAGGATACCTTCTGAAAGAGTACTTGTAATCGTGAAAGAGTAAGCTGGGTAAACATATTTATTCTCTTTGTATAAATATTAAGCTTTTATCTTTTGCTACCGACCGGTTCATATTTCATGACACATTTTTGATTTCATACAGACAAAAGTCCTTCTATCAATTTACGTATAGCGTGTGAAATTGGAGGAGCTTCTATAACAGTACTTTGATGATCATTTGGAATCCATTTCTTGGACTTCCCCTTTCAACTTACTTCCGCGTGGCAACGTTTATCGCACTGTTACGAGACTAAATTCGTGCTACTTCCGCTGCTATCTTATCTTCGTCGATTCTGGAAGGAGAAAGTGATGTCTGAAAAACAGACGGCTCTTGTGGAGTCTGTTCCAGTACAGCTACTTCAACTGACACACAATCCAAGTGGTGACTAATCGACTAGCACCTAACCCTGTTCTCCAGAAATGGAACTCGTTCCCTCTGTGCGAATATTGCGTCAGGTACTGCGAGGTGTGACAACGACAGACACAATTAAATAGTCTTTACCGAGAGAGAACCTTCAACCATTGCTTCTCGAGGTACACAAAAACTTTCCCCACGATCTTACCTTGTCTCCTATTGCCAAGGCAATGAACTTGAATCGAGTGGAAAGTGAAAGTGCTTAAAAGAGCGTAAATATCCTCTCGAGTAGCATGTAACAAGTGGCTAGCAGTATGATACTCGAACCGAACGAGTAAGCTGTCTCTACTACTACAACTGCTTCTAATCACTAGGAGTGATGTTAGTTCAACAAGTAGGCCACGCCGCCCACAACTTCCTGTGAGAGTAAGGCATCCTCAGTGACGACACATGGTTTGTCGGAAATCATATTACTAATACTTCTGTCGACCCATTCCATTGGCATCTCGATGTGTCCTCTACGATGCTTTTGAAGATTTTTGGTTCGTATCCCTGACCCTGGCCTACTTCTAGACTCGCGACCTATTTAATAGATTCCGACAGAATGATGTTAAGGTTCTGTGAATAACGAGTAGCACGTGCAGTTTTGTAAATGATTCGTTCTTTGCATCGTAGTTCGTTATTATCGTTCTGAACTATTTACATCTGGGGAATAAAGGGGTCAAATATTTAATGAAAATGTAAATAAAAAATAACGTTTCTTTTACTTGAGTGATAATTTACTCTCGTGTGTGTGTACATCATAAGAGACACCGATGACTTGATAACATCTTTAGTCCACATTTTATACTCGCATTATTACTCATATTTCTTGCCATCAGCGATTTATCAGAACCATTTCCTCTAGATGTCATTGTTTTGGTGACATTCTTGAAAGCTAATAAGAAAAGTGCCAACTTGAGATGGCTTGAGTTTTAAATATAAGCATGAAAATAATTACGCGTCTTTTCTATTCATACCATTTTCATATCTTCTTTAATATCTGTTACGGGGTTCTTAAGATGGCATTAGCAAAATCAGATTGCCGATTGCCTATGCTGTTAAGGACATTATTATTGACGGTTCGTTAAAAATATTTAAGAAATAGATAAAATGCTTTGAGTGAATGTAATTTCAATTTAAAACAATTTATATTCGTCTAAAAAATACAGTGCAAATTGATTCTCATAAACTTACTTCAAATTTAATTTCGGTGTATTGTATGAAGAGTGATCAATGAGAGTTACGAATAATTCAAAAAAATTGTTCCTACAAGAGATATTCTAAGATATTTTGTCACACTTTTCGTAAATTAATCAGTTTAAAAAGTCATAGTACTGTGTCCTTGAAAGTATTTATTATGGAAACTTGACGAAAGATTATGATTTGATGTAGGCATTTAAATTTTCCATAAGTAAACGACTCGATCCAAAGAAAACTTCTCCTGATTAAAAATAACGTAATAAACCATGATCTTGCAGGCCGTAAATAATACGCATTTTATTACGTATCTGACCAAGTCCATGAGTTAACATATGTCTGTTTTACTTCTGTGAAAACTTGTGAATGACCTGAATGATCCATTAAGATGTATTGAAGTTCTTATGCTTGATGCTATTTGCGGTATTTGAGAATTAGGGTGTAGAAGCAGAAACAGAAGGTTGTAATAGGGAAATGCACTTCGTCAGGATGAAGAGTGATTTCTCGCGTTACTTAGAAACTACTTTCGCCAAATTTCTCAACGAGTTTAAGCACATGCATGTGTTGGAAAGTAGCAGCTGCGACAAGAAACCGGCAAACTTAATATTCATGCTGAGTAGTTAATGTATCAAAAAAGTTTTAAAGTGGCTTGTTTTAACACTAAGAATTATAGCAGAGAAGAATGTGATTAAGACATTGGTCAGGTGGATTAACACTTCACAAGTCACAGGTGTGACTCAGAAGAACTTCTCTACAAAAATTGCATGTATCTCTCGAAAATTTTTTCACCTATCAATGTCAAATGTTAATAATTTTTATGAGAACTATAGTAATAAATTTTGAATTTTTATTGCTCGTTTCAGTAAATATCATTTCATATATTCTCTAAAAGAGATCCTTACTAAAACTCACTGCTTGATATATAAAATATTAATGGTCCTAGAACGCGCCCCAAATTAAATATTAATTTAAAAAAACTAGTGAGAACCCGTCAAAATTTGACGGTGAGATCTGAATAAATGTAAAATACTGTGCCCAGACTAATGTTCACAATATGTTGCGTTGTTTGGATCTTCAGGGTATAACGAAGATATTTTGTGATGTGGAGTTTCCAAAATTTTGAACATGTATGGCCCATGATCAGGTGGCAATGCAATATCGGCACCAAATAACACAAAAGAAAGAGCACTATTATACTGACGAATATTATTTCTAAAGTTTTTTGATGTGTCATCATCTATAAACAACTTTAATTTCTTCTGGCATATTGCTCGAAGGTAATCTTATTTTCCCATTTAAGCAACACAGAGTAAACTCGTTTGCAGAATTTCTCTCACATGGGAAGTGCAAAGCAGAACAAAACTGACATTTCATAGACAACGAACCAATAGAAAACGAAATGACCTCACTAATACGACTTCTCCACTGACTTTCTTTTTCCCTGCGTCCACTTACTGTACGTTTGCGTCTTTTAGGGCGCGTGGGCAACGATCGACATAACCTATGTACAACTTCACTACTTAAGTACAACCTAGCAAAACCCACTGTCCGAATGTTCTCTTCAAAATTAACCCAAAAGCAAATACATGCCAACTATCAACGCCACAATGCAATTATTACACTGAAACAAAACCTTGACGAATTGTGAACAAATCTTAACAATCAAAACAAAACATCAAGCAGCGCCACCATGAAGCGGCTTTGGAAGAAAACAATTGACTATTGATAAGCGTACTATTAAAGAATGATTTAATTAATTAATTTACACCTTAAATGTTGGTGAATCAACACTAACAGTATCTGATAACACATCTAGAGATCACGTTCTTTCATTTAAAGGAAAAATACTACAATCGGTTCAGTAGAAGCTCTAAACGAAGCCATGGCAGAATACATATTTTTAGTATATAGATGCTAGTTATATGTTTATGATATAACTTAAAAATTATGAATCATACTTAATAACATTTGTAACACCAGTAGCATTACCTCTTTGTGAATACATTATTATTATTATTATTATTATTATTATTATTATTATTATTATTATTTATTATTATTATTATTATTATTATTATTATTATTATTATTATTATTATTATTATTATTATTGAAGAAGAAGAAGAAAATTAAAAAACGGGTTTATAATGATATTTTATCTTTTTTAACTAATAATTTTATTACATTTCGTAGAAATGATAGTTGCGTAGAAATTATTTATTTTTAATTTACAAAAGTTGGTCGAACTAAAAATCGAAGTTGCCAAGGGTTTGTCCTCTGCTCTTGGTTTATTTGTTTATTTTTCTATTTTGTTCCCAAGATACTGCCTGGAATGCCGTCAGCCGCGTTCAGACAGAAATCAAGCCCTACTAATAGTTTCCCACATTAAGAATTCCCGATAATGATGTTTTGCAAGCCAGCCTCTTATGCTTCTCTGGAGCTCGGTGTTCAGGACACGCATGCCATGATGCAAAACTAATTTGATTATTGTAATGCAATTAAATGGTATGCAGAAGGAGGAGTGGTAGGTCAATTAAAAATGTTGTTTGCTCACAAAACATTTTACTTGCACTTAATTTTACTGTACGCAGAAATTAACACTATAACACGTGCTTTTACAAATAACTTATTCTCAATAATGATACAATTATTAACATGACCAAATTTGCAATTGCTCATTGGCAAATGCCTATTTGCGTACATACATATAGGCTATTTTACACGATTTATCACTCATTTGCCGAACACATTGCTGTATCTGTACGAGGCTTTGATGGTTCAAAGTTTCACCGTAAAATGTTGCAGTAATGCAATTAGAATTTCATGTTGTTTTACGTAACATTCTAAAAGGTGTCACCCTGTGCATTTCAACATTTTGAAAAAAAAAAGAAATTTAATATTTTTTTAAATATCATACAATGATGAAATGAATTAAAAAAAAATTATTGAGACAGATACGGGTTAATTAACGTCATCTAGATAGATCTGCTTAGGGGGCGTTAATTTAATTCCCAGTCTACCCACTAAGATCGCTAAAACAAGCAAAAACCAGTTTGTGGAAATTTCTTAGAATCTTCCGCCCCGATACAAAAAACAAAATATTTGAAAAAAAATACTAAGTACCCCATCAGGTGATCGAGACGCGTCGAATGGCATCTCGTATGTTTCGATTGGTGTTTCGACGGGAAGTGGTGTAACCGTGACGGATGTAGGCACGGACAAACGGACGGAGACTCGCAGTGACTCAAATACTACACAAGGATGATGCTAAAAATGTTAAATGCAAAACATAGTTAGAATTGTAGATAGTTAATGTCATTTTCAGCGTTTTCCATTGATATTTCAGTCCTTTTTGTTGCGTATAATCCAGTGCCTACCAATTATTTTGAAAATATTTTTTAAAAATACAAGTTCGCCGACCTGGATGGCCGAGGTGGCTAAGGGCGAGTACCGACTCAGCGCTTCGATCCGAAGGGTCGCGGGTTCCAATCCTGCCTTGAGTATGGTTGTTTGTCCCTTGACTTTGTATGTGTTGTCGCGGAGGGCCTCGCGTTCTGCTGACCCCAGATCAGAGGATCCCGCAAGTGTGTTGGTCTAGTGTATAGTCGAATATGCGTCCCATCGGGACGTAAAGGGTAAGCGGCTGTTGGCTGGATAAAAGCCATAGAAAAAAAATACTAGTTCATTTTTACCAATATTAAACTAATTTTATAAATAATCTGTAATTGTGATCCATCATTAAATTAGAATAAGTTTTTAAGGAAGGGCCATGGTGTTGGCCCGCTGGCCCGCACCGCCGTCGCTTTGCCCTAGCGCACGCGCAACAGCGCATCCCAAGCTCTTTCCGCGCGCCCGTGAGGAGGCGACGCAGAGGCGTCTCCGGCGACGCACGTGCCGTCGCTCTAGGTTGGCTGGTGATTCCGGGCGCGTCAACAGCTTAGTTGATTATTCCCTTAAGTTTGGTGCATGGGTTTTCCTCGGGAGACGGCGGTGATCCGCTGGATGGCGAGATCCGGCGCCGACCTACCCTAGGCTAGTGGGGTTTCCCCCTAACCAGGACTCTACCACCTGCGGGGCACCGCCCCAGCCGGGACAAGCTCTAAGCTCCCGACCGGTCTCCCGGAATATGAGGTAGTGTAGTGCATGTTAGTGTAAGTGTGTGTGTAAGGGTAGATGATAGGACAAGGAAGAGGAAGGAAAGATCGCGCGCGGTCCGCTGCGCATTCACCGGGTGTTGATCGGAGAAACCACGGAAACTACCGATCAGAGCAGCCGGCCGCTAGAATTCTCCTCCAGACAGCGACTGAATTCGACCTCGCTGAAAAGCTACAGTCGAAAATCCTGCCGCCGTGGGGAGTGGGAACCTAGAACCTGCCGGTCAGAGGCGCTGCAGTGATATCAGTTGATGCACTGAGCTACCGCTCCCGGTCCGTCGCTGTTTCCCTGGCTCGCGCTGCCGCACGCGTCTTCGCCGCGCTGTTTTCCGAGCCGTCAAGTGCGGCCTTCGGCGGCGGATGGCGCCAAGATGGATGCGGCGCCGGCGGGCCAAGACACTGGAGCACCCAACTAGCCATAGCCCCGGGGAGCCTTCTTACCAGTGGTGGTTCGTGATACATTCGTAAAAGGTTGACTGGCTGGGGAGAAGCGTGTTACATTCATAGATGGTTGAGGGAGATGGTTCGGTGACATTCGCTAGCATTGCAGCGTCTTTGACTGAGAAGACCTGGAATTCGAGTCCCGACGGTGGCAGATTTCGGATGTGAGCAAGGTAGATGGGTCGAATTCATCCACCGTCTGGAGGAAAATTGTAGCGGTTGGCTGCTTTGATAGGTAATATTCCGTGTTTTTTCCCGTTCAATACCAGCAGTACCCTAACAAACGGGCCATGGACTGCGCGCGATCTTCCCTTCCCCATTCTTGTCCCCTTTTCTCCCCCTTCCACATGCACACTTACACTCACATGCTCGCCATCACCACAATGTCGGGAGATCGGTCGAGATCTTAGAGCTTGTTCCGGATGAGATGGGGGTGTCCCTCTGGGGGAGATAGCTGGAAGGGGAAACATGCTAGAGACGTGTAAGTCGCCTCTGGATCTCACTGGTTCTGTTGTGATCTAAGAGATCGCGCCGCAAACTCTAAAGCCATTACATACATGACGACAATATGTTTATGATGGTTTATTTCGAATTCATTCTTTACGTAACTGATGAGTACGTTTGTATCTTTGTAAATGTATGTGTCTTCTTTATATTCAGTGTTTATAATAATTAGTATTAGCTCACCTACCAATCCGTTGTACCCCTAATACTCATGGAGCTCGCGAGATACAGTACCTACCATGACGTCGTGGGAATCTCACTACAAATCACAGGCAAGACCTCCACTATTTACAGAGGTTTATTTACAATAATATCTACAAGCAATAATAAATTCAAGCATCAAGGGTTCGCCGCTACGCCACGCAGTCCCGCCAATGGCTGCTGTTAGTTCCTGCAATTCCGAGAAGTTCTCAAAATATTTCCTGGACGTTGGACACTTGCGTTCCGGGCCTTTCCAGCCCCCGCCGCTTGCGATACCCTAACGGCGTCTGTCTAAGCCCTAATCCTAAGGCTTCCTGCCTCTAGCGAGGTCCGTTTGTAATACGTTACACTACGCTATATGTCTACTCATTAAATATCACGATAAAATACGTCGCTTCTCATTACTTTACGAGAAACAATCCTGATTTTTAAGTTTGTATTTTTCTGTATGTGTAGATTTAGATTGAATTCAGTATTTAATATAATTGTTGCTCATTTTGAAAATAGAGGTATATTCGTCCATACAAACGCGTTCTACTTGGCAGACGGGTTAGAAATCGATTCATCAAAACGTTAAAAGTGGAAGCATGCAGGCAGGGAAAGACAACTGAATAAACAAAACCTTGGTTTTTAATGGGGAAAGATCATTACCAATACATAATATACCACTTCCGCAGTAATTGTTAACAGAAATATAGATACGCTCTCAATTCAAAATTCATTGCAGCCAAATTATGTAAACCAGACCAAGGCTTTCACCGATATTGTATTTCTGCAGCACAATTAGCAATCCCTAACACTTCTGAGATCATTAGAAAACGGCTGGTTCCTTGAAAGAATGATGAATGTATCTAAGTTATCAAAGAGAAAAAATGCGTTAAGAAACTAGAAGAAGATTGAAAAGATTGAACTTGGCATCGCAAATAAAAAAGCTTAACTCTGAAATCGACCTCCAACATTTCACCTCCACAATTATCACTCAAAGCCCGACCGAAATTATTTGGCATGAAATCAAAATAAACAGTGGATTTTAATTAGCCTTTCTATTCAGAACATGAGAAGATGATAATGGTACAGAATGTAGAGCCCCTAGGATATTAGCAATTTCCTTGCATGTCCGTTTGCCGACAATGCCAATACTATTAACTACAAACCTACTTTCTATCATCCAAGCCAGCCTCGACACTAGAATCTATTCAGCTATTACTTAAGGCGATAGCGATCCATTCAATCAACCATTTCTAATAGACGAACTTCAGCAGGTAGCCAATAAAACCAAGAACTCTGCTCCAAAGCCAGATGATTTCCCCCAAGCATCAAGAGGACCTCCTTAAATGAGTAATTGAGCATATCTCTAAATTTATAATTATATTTCGATAACTCAAACCTTCTCTAACAACTGGAGACAAATGTGTGGAAAGTTGAGACCAAATTGAGTAATGAATAGGGAAAACTTTGTTCAATTCATAAGTTTCAGTTTTATTTGAAAAAATCAATCTTATGTTAAACTTTAAAAGTTAAATAGTCATTTAAATTATGTTCAAATGACACAATATTTGCTGAAAATTATAAAAAAATAATAAAAATTACATATGTACTACTTCAATTTTTGATATTGTGGCGGCCAAAATCGATATCAAAAAAATCACTATTGCAAAGTATCAATAAGAACCATAAGTAATACGAAAATCCTTGAGAAAGGAAGGGAAGGTTTTTGAAATAAATATTTTAAAAGTATCTACAAAAAGGTAATCACGATAAAATGTACTAAATTTTCTGGGAATGATTCTAACGTTCCATATTCATCTGCCATATACCCATCTTAAAATACTAAATCACAGGAAGAAGGAAATAATCGGATCTAAGTGTGGGACGATTTGTTTGCCTAAGACGCAATGGCGGTGAAAAAATTACCCCAAACAAAACCAGAACAGAAAGAAACCTGAAGGCAAAGGACACGGTTCAGTCAATGATCACAGCACGGGAATACATATCCTCATAGTAACCATAAATGTATATTTCATAGCCCTCTAAACGATGGAAATTGAACGGAATGTTCCATTGCTTTGTGGAAATGTACAAAAAAGAATAAAATGCTTAAGAGGGGACGTTGAGCTTCTAAAGACTAAAATCATTTAGACACTCTATTTTAATAAAGGATATTGATTGTGCTATAAACCTAAAACATTATAAATGTCTACAATACTCTTTGATTACTCGTACTGATTAAGCGTTGGGTGCTCTTGTTTCTATTTGAAAATGTTTGAGTGCTTAGCATGTTCATTTTTCATTGCTAGATTTTGAGTGGTTTTGAGACCTTATTTTCTGGTCAGATCTAGAGAAGTGATCTATTTGAAATATTTCATTGCTAGATTTTGAGTGGTTTTGAGACCTTATTTTCAGGTCAGATCTAGAGAAGTGATCTATTTGAAATATTGCGCAATGATGAGAACGCACGTGCCTCAACTCGCTGTCGGAGAGAAACCATTGCTTCCTTTAACGACCATTAAAATTTAATTGTTCCGAAATCTATGGAAATCGTCTCTTTTGAGTTCAATACCCATTATTAGAACGACTTGTTTTCCTGACCTATTTGCAAACTATCGGAGTAGTGGGTCACAGGTAGAACTGCTCTTTTTTCTGATAGGATAACCTCATTTCATGTCGTTAAATGAAACAATGAGCCTATCAAATTTGGAAGAATGTCAATTTTTAACCAACCGTTAGCTATTAGTAACAAGTACAGACCCTAGAGCCAGGGGACGGGGGGTTTGAAGGATAGAATCTCCATCCCTACCTTGTTAATAAAGTCGATATTGTTTTGCGAGAATAAAAGCAAATTATTTCACACAGATATATTAGAATTAGCTGAATGATTGTAAATAGTGTAATTCGTGAAGGTGTGAACAGTCCTTCACCCACTTGCAATATTCTCTAGAGAATAAAAAGTGAATTTATATTATTACCAAGAAGTAAATACGATCATGAAGTAATTGAATACGCTCGACTAATACATTTTGATCTTTATTGACAAAATAACTTCTGTATTTGACTACATTACAACTCCAGTACTACTACAGCTTAAATATGCTCTATAATGACAGCCTTCAAAATGTCACAAAAAATCAGTAATAACAAGTTTGTCATATTCTCTACTTCTCTTGAAGCAATAAACAATATTCACAATAATTACCCAGGTATACCAATGATAAACAGTATTCATGAAATATTTTATGGCGTTATACAATCTAAAAAGACTCTCATAATTGTCTGGATACAAGATTACAAAACAATGCCTGAACACAACACAATTAGCCTTGAAGAGGAAAATGTAAGCCCTGAAATAAAAAAGTATTTTAAAAATATCACACACTTCCAAGGATTTATCGACACACATCAAGAAAGTAATGGATGAAAAGTGGAGCAACCTCTGGAAAACCATGAAATCCAGCCCCCTTCACAAACAATTTAAAATTTTTTCTTTTAAAAAACGTCTACCAGCCAAAAAAGTCTCTAGAAAAGATCAGGTAACAATAACAAACATAAGAACTGGTCATTCCAAGTTCAGTCATCAACACTTGCTTACTGGAAATCCCCCACCCACCTGCCAGCACTGTAATACTCGCCTTAACTTTCAACATATTTTAACTCTATATCCTATGTTTCAGTACAGCAGACTTACATACCTAGAAGATGAGCAAAACCCTGACTTGATGCTATCATCCAACGAATACCAAAATAAAATATTAAAATTCAGCGTTGGCAAAGGCAAGTGAGGAGATGGCAGAAAGAAAATACAAGTTCATCGATGGTAAAACGATACTTGAACGAGTGAAAACAATAGAAGGACAGTAATGAGGCGATATGCTAGGAGTGGAGTAAAGCAAGAACTACAGAATAAGTGAAAACGAGAGACAGAGCACAGAGACAGATTTGGCGACTCGTGTTCGTGTGAGGCCAAGCCAAAAGCTGATGCATGGGACATTAACAATCGGAGTGAGAATAAATGGTGCGTTGTCACCGTCAAGCAATACAATATTTTTTAAATAATGCAATCCTAATTCGTTTCATCGTACCATAATAAGACGGACGCTTATGAACTTAGACGCTCCGATAATTTGACAGAGGGATTTCGTCATTTCCCAAATTGCACTCCTGTTAGTGAGAGGGCCCAGTAACTTTTAGATAGGCTTGGGGTGGGGGTGATATTCGACAAAAAAAGATCCCCGAATTAAAACCCGTGCTCATCGTATTGATGAATGTATTTATATGATCCAACAAATATCTAATTCGTATTCACGTACCCATTTAGAACGTTATCCACTTTTACACCATCTCACGACAACAACCTTTGCTTTCAAATTGTTGGAAGGCAACAAAAAATAATTACATTCAATGAAGAAACACCTACATCAACACGATGAGACGAAAAAAAATTTCTTTACGACCTGAGTTCAATATTCTTTTCTATAAAAGCGACACGTAAGTTTGATTACGACCTCCACTCGTCCGTTCATTAGCTAAACATTAAGACGTCGAAGAACCTAGCATATTATTTGCCCCTCGTAAAACTCAACCGTGGATCGGCGCGAGCTAACCTCAACCGTTTCGCGTAAGGTCTCCCGAGCATTCCTTTTCACGATCTGACATCCCAACTTCGCGCCGAGGAGCGCTGATCGCGAGGCTACGAAGACCTCGCCGGTCCATGGACTCGCGCCAACTTCGTCCCGCGCGCCGCACGACGGAAGGCGAACTTCGCGAATGCCTCGACTCCGCTCATTTGTTTTCCCACCTGCCTGCGCGACTCGAGGCCGCCGCTCGCCAATGCGTGTGGGGCGGGAGGGGGGAGGAAGGGGGGGCAGGGGGCGTCGCCCCACGCGACAGAGGAGAGGCGAGCCCGCGCGTGCGGAAGCCGGAAAGGACGACTCGACCTCGCCAAGGAAAACAAACATTGCCCTACCAATAAGATCTGAAAGAGCTGATGGTGGTTTTCTTCTTCCTCTTCCTTTTCCTCTTCTTCTTCTTTTTTCTTTTTTTTCGATCAGCAGAATTTTCAACCTTCCTCCTAAATAGGTACACCCCGAAAAATATTTTGCCCACTATTACATTATGAAAGAATAGTAATGGTTTTTAGGTATAAAAATGCGCTCTTGTTGATTGGACAGAGTGTTTTTTTTATTTATTTTGTTTTGGGTCGCTTTTCAACTGATAGGTCGCATAGCAACGACTGTAACTTTTAACTTTGGGAAAAACGGTGGGAGAACACATACTAACAACTTTCACAAATATCCATGCCTGGGGCGGGATTCGAACCCGCGATCCTTCAAGCCAACGCAGCTACAGCCCTTGTGCCTTAGCGACCGGACCGGCCGACATTGAACTATTTGAATTATGGGAAAACCTTTTTCTATTTAAAACTATGTTAAACAAGTGTTTAATCCATATTTTGAAATGAGAAATTTGCATTATATTACGCCGAAAACAGTATTTTAAATATTTCAAAGAATATGAGAAGTATTGAATTTAAAAAAGTGTGAACTGTTACTGAATTAACAGCTCCCAAAATGCATCTTATGAAGAACAAAAACACTGTAATATTACTATTACTGAAATACATGCGGTAGTGATTACAGAATATCTGTAAGTAATGATTACAGAATCCTTCTTTTGCAATGGTGTTGTTCAAGCGTGGGTATATCACTATTGTTTTTCTGTGCAAGTAACATTTTAATTTCAAATGCACTTGATCAGTGGATGTGGTGTGATAGAATTTTTTCTTTGCATGTGTAAAGCTCTTGGTTGCGAAACATTTGTGACTTTCGCATGTTACGTACTTGTTCATCTCAAAGAGTGTGTGTGTGTGTGTTTACGTTGTTTTAGGAATGACCTGCGCATCACGTGACTGGAAGTTCATGAGCCACGCGGAGAGGCTTTGGCTTCGCCAAGAAACCGACAGCCCATTCGACGTAGAAGGCTAATGAGACACTGCCTTACTTCCACGTGACCAGATAGTGTCCAAATGATAGACGCGTGACCCACATTCGCGCCGATATTGAGCGCCATCCGCGTCAACGTAGCGCAACCGCTCTTCCGCCCTCGACCCTTGGTCCGCGCGCCATCCCAAGGCCCCCTGTCGCCTTGCCTTGTCCTTCTGCGCCAACGGCGTTACGCATTTCAATTCGGTTAGTCAGTTTAGTTTAATTAATGCCTTATTGTACGTGGCGAGACTCGGGCCATCAGGCCAGCTCTTCCGTCTAACCACGCAAATTTCGCTACGCTCCTTTCACCACCTAGCGGGGAAAGGAGGTATTATCTTGGGCGACGAAACAGGCGGATCTCAATTGTGCTCAGAGGCATCATTTAGGCTTGAGGATCTTTTACATGCAGTAAATCTACTACATGGGACAGCCGGCTTTACTTTCCCTGCGAAGGAAGGTGTACAAAGGATTTTTTCGCTCTTAAAAATCCACAGATTCGATCGGGTTTGAACCCACAAAGTCGGGTACAACAGTCCGGTACGCTGACCATTATACCACCGAATCCGGTTATGCGCTTATGCATCTACAGCCGCGAGGGTAAATGCCACGCCTGAGTTCTGACAGTTTCGACGATTGGGGATATAATCGCGGAATCTATCCCGATTAAATACCGTAAATTTGCATCTGCTAGTTTGTGTTACCTCTTGGAATCAAATCGATTGGTTTATAGGTGATTTCCGAGGATTCAATTTTTGCTTTCAGGCAAATGCCGGAGCAGAAACGTACAATCGGTCTAGGGACCTTGCATCATCTTCCTTTCGCATAACATCCTTCACCTCATTCTCTACAAGTTTGCAAGTGATAGGTTTTCCACCCCAGATAAAAAGCTGAATTGAATAATGGCAAAATATATGGATTGAATGCTTTGTTTATTTCCGCGATTTATTTTATCAAATCTAGACGGATGCCGAAGCAGAACTCAATAAGTTCAGATATTGCGCTTCAACCTTCTTCCGTTTCCTTCGTTTCATTTCCATATTACCCATCCCCCGGGTAGAGAGTAGCTGTCTCTTGCAGATCTTCAAGTGTTTGCATAAACACGAGAGAGATGTTAAAAAAATAGACATAACTATGTCACGTTGTTCTACAGTTACGTACCACCCAACAAAACGCCGTGAACTGTGAAAATCAATAGGAGTATGAGAAAATATTGTACATTTTGAAATATACTCAATGAAACCATATAATAAACCACATAAATCCGTTAAATGTTTAGAAATACACCTTATCGAAGTCATATATAACATGCAAAGAAAATACGAAACTTTAAAGATACCCACATATCGCATTACAATTAAAACGTTAAAGAACACTGAAATAACAAAACAAAATTATATTGACCTCATAAAATGTATCTATTCAAAAAATGGATAGATATTTCATATTTAATATCAGGCGATCATTTTTCTTCTTTCTCGCTTTTACTTCATAGGAAGAGGAAGTATTGTAGTCGTGCGCTGTAAGAAGGTGAATTTTCAGGGTGTGAAAAGCTGGCACAACCACCGTTGCACACTCACATCAAACCAAATGGAATATTTAGTACTCATTTATTACCAATTTAATTAAATAATCAAATAAAACCAATCAAGTAAAACCAAGGACATAATTAAACATACATTTGATACTAATTTAATTATTCGAGCCGTTTTCTTAAAAACGGCTCGAATTATTCTACGAAAATTTCCCTATAAGATGAAGATTTAGGCACTTTCTAAAAAAAAGTATGTCCTCAAAAACCGTTTTTTCTTTAAATTTTCTCCTCATATGTTACAAAGGACTGTAAAATAATGGTACTAGACTCATTTTCACCTAACTCTTCATATTTTCAAAAATTGCAAAAATTGCAAACAGTTAACATTTCAAAATTGCAAAATTTAAAACAGCGATTTCTTCCGTCAACAAAGTCTGTTCTAAAGACATCAGCACTTTAAGAAAGGTCGTATACATTTTTTAAAAATAATTGTTTTGAGAAAATTACATTTTTAAGCGTCATTCCTAGTCCTCAGGTAAGGCTCACGGCGAGTTAACTCTCGTAGTAAAGTTTTCTTATGTCCTTGGTGTGGACTGGCTTTACGGACTTCCCATCCTCTTGCTCATCGATCATCGCCCAAAGTACATTTTTTAAAAATTAATCTCAACGTTTCGGTTTCCTACTAGTGGAACCGAAATATTATTTTAAGAATATTAAAGAAGAGTAAAACCTTTTCCTAAATGGCAATTTTCATTGAAGAATTTGAAGCTGTTTCACAGAAATCTATTGAGTTCTCGGAAAACTTCAGTTGATGTCATTTAGTTTGGTCACACCAGAACCAACATATTATCCATACGACACGAATAAACATCCAGACATTTTGGATATCGCAATTACGAACACACAAACCACATACTACTTAACACCTCTATTTGAACTGGATTCCGACCACTTACCAATCGTCATCTCAACACACACCCCGCCCCCACCCCCACCCCCACCTACCCACATATTAAACACGAACAACATAAACTGGAAGGAATTCAGGAAAATAATAACAAGTAAAACCCCTAATTTTAAAATTCTTAACACCCCATTAGAAATAGAAAGGGAAATTTCATACTTACACGATATAATTACCAACACTATTAAACATTTACAAGCCAATAGACCCCTCATCACTCACAAAACGCTTAACAAATTACTGCCAGAAAAAATACTAACAATAATCAACACTAGAACCAGAACCAGAAGATTATGGGCCAAACTCAGAAACCCACACTTAAAGAAAGAATTGAACATTTTAAATTCAATAAAAAAAGCAATAAACGACTTTCATAGCTCAACCTACAACAAACTAATAAAATCATTAAGCACAACCAATAATTCTCTGTGGCAGTTCACTAAAAA
>BLKR01009280.1:0-59337 GCA_011170035.1 Teleogryllus occipitalis
AGAAGATTCCTTTCTTATTGTATTTAATTTCATATTGTTAATAAATCTCTTTTTAATATTTACTGATTATTTCAACTTTGGAATTGATTGAAAATTTTCGTTGAATAGAAACAACGAAAAACAATTTTTTCTTACTTTCTGCTAATTATGTGGTAAGAAGAAAAAGTATTGTAATCATGCGCCGGGGGACGGGGATTTTTCGACAAAAACCTCTAAATTCCGATCACTGGCCACGACAAAAGTAGACAAATTTTATTCTTGTATATAGTGAATTACGTCAATACGTTTGTAGACAGAATCCATGTTTTGTGGGTCCTTGTTACTAAAAAATCTATTTACGACAAAACGTCTGTTTGTCCGCCTGTAGTTAACACAAGCATCTAAACGCCTCACGTTCTTTTTAGTCAAATCTGTGATACATGACAGTTTAAAATCATCTTTGTGAGAGACAAAAGTTATAAGAGTTTCTGTGGTATAGCAGGTAAGCGCACTGTTGGAGAAGCTTAGGCACGTAAGATCGAACCTCATCCACGGCGAATAATTTTGCGGGTAGAAACAATTTTGCGGTTAATTGTATAGTTATAATCATTCGTATCCATTATAAATATCACATAAAGCATGTGTTTTGAGGCGCCACTACTTATTTTAGTGTGTTAATGTCTTCAAGAATCACGTATAAATATGCCCCTATTGCGATTCTGGCTTCAGAACGTCTGCAAGCGCCCGTGTTGAGCTCCAGCGTTATCGCAACTTTCATCTGTGACGTAATTCAACCTTGGACATAGTCGCCGAAAGATAAGACCGGCAACGACTTCCACAGAGGGTTCTAAAGACCACGGCTTCTGGTTGAAAATATTTCTAAGTAAAATGAGCTATGTAGTTGCGTGGGTTGTAATCGTTTGGGTTCTTATTGCGAATTTGATACCTTTGACACATGTAGAACATTCCTCTAATAAAAATCTAAGTGCAATGAATATCACGTAACTATTCTTTTCGTAATAAGTGTGCTTGGACAGCGTGTTGAGAAATATCTGTGATAGCACAGTGCGGTCGAGCCAGACCTACGGACTACAGGGATCCGAGTTCAAATCCCAGTAACGCTGGGATATTTTTACCTCCACGTGTAAAGAGAGTTACGTAATGCTGTAGGAGGAAGTGTCGAAATTTTTACAAAAAACACGTTTTGTAAGTAGCTAGTTCGAAAAAAGTGGATTGTTGGTATTGTTCTTTTATTTTCTATACACAAGGCTGTCAAAACGCTTGTTTTTTGAATCCGAAAAAGTGATTTTCCAAAAATCCTCTTTGTGAATCCGTCTTCGTGTGAGTAATTCTAGAGCCTAAAGTAAACACGATTTTCACCAAAATGGATATTCCTTGAACGATCTGGCTAATATTACGAATCTTCGAAGTTGAAACGAATCTTTTAATTTTGAAGATACTTTACACCAAACCCCATCATATTTACATAATTTCCTCAAAAGGAGCTCCAATTTTTCTGTAAATCTATTCCTCGAAGCACAAGATGTTTAAAAGTGGCGTACGTTCAATTTCGGGCGAACGATCTGAATTTTCGAAAATTGCAAACAAATACCTATTAACATTGTCGAAAACAAATACTAACGCTAGAGATTTTTGTTTCATGAAATCTCTTTTTAAAAAGAGATATTAAATTAATGTAAATTAAACACTATACTCTTTCGTAGTAATGATCCACTCTTCACTAGTAATGATTACTGCTATTGGGTCTAATCGCTTCCTTATTCTTTGGAGGGCTACTTTTTAAATTTTTTTCCAACAGCATTATCTCAAAAGTACTGGATGAGAACAGTTGATATCTGGAGTTGAAGGGATGGTGTTAGCTCCTATTGTAGGCCTGGTTCCTTGTGATTCCAGTGAAAAATCAGTAACTGCACTGAAACAGCAGAAGCTTCCGCCAATTGATAATCATAAGTGAATCACCATGTACTGGGTAGGGAGGGGAACGAGGAAATCTATATGAATTGTCGCCTGGTCTTTCTTTCTCAGATAAACACTTGGATAGTTTATCAACATCAAATCGGAATTTTAGCGCCTTTGATGTAATATTAAACATAAAAAAATCCCTTCCAGTTTTCTGCGTGTTAATTTTTAGTGTATCAAAATAGCCCCGACACCCGTATTGTATTACATTAGCCTCCTAAGTTGTATCATATTAGCCCCACAAATTTGCGGCTGTATATATCATGACACGATTAATATTATTGCATTATTTTAACGCAGAAAAGAATATTAATTCTTTCTTAATGATAACCTATTTTCAAAAATATCGTGTAATAAAAAATAACGAAGTAACATCAAAAGATTTATATCACGGTGGTAAAGTTTTTGACTGGAAAAATTAGGCATTAAAGTTTTGATTTTTTCCTTCCCAAATATTGTTACATTCTGAGTGTTTGCTATATGGTAATTATAATAGAATATATTTCCTATCATTTGTCATTTTCTTGTTAATTTTGGACATAAATAAATAACAACTCTTAAAGTGTAATACATTAACCCCAATTTTCTACTGTATAATATTAGCCCCCGCTGATCTTTATAACATTGTCGAAAAACAATCTGAACGCTAGAGATTTTTGTTTAATGAAATCTCTTTTTAAAAATAGATCTTGTATTAAGATAAATTGAACACCCTGTTTTTTTTAAAAAAACTGCAAATGCTTCACTTTCTTTTCCCATCGGAAAGGAGGTAGTCTTGTCGTGTACCTGGTGGTGAGGGGGAACCGTGTCAGGTGAGTTAACTTTAAAGACCCGAGTTCGAATCCCGACGAGTAGAAAATATTTTCTGCTGCGGTAGGTCTTTTTTTGTTGTTTCTTTTTTGCAGGTTCACATAGTCCGTATTGAATATTGCATAGCAATTACGAATAATACGTGAAAATATATGCTGTTGAGGCACCACTTGTTTTGAACATAAAACACTTTCTAAATAGTATGTATAGTAAGATAAACTTTATTTAGGTGAGTAAACTTAGACCATTCACTTTGATTCTCTAAATTAAAACTTGACGTAACTGAGAACAGTGTCATCATAAGAGTTATTATGATACATATATCCTTTATTTTTAAATTCTTAGGCCCCGAAACGCGCCTCAAATTAATTATTAATATAATAGCAATAGCTACTTATATATAATATAATTTCATAATTATTTCCAAAGAACCGGAACGCCGTTCCGTCGCGTACCAACAGAAATCAAGCCTTTTATATACAGGATATTCGGGGAAGAAATGTCGAATCTTCGAAAAATGCTGTTAAGACAATTTTAAGCTTATTTTGTCTAATAAACTACACGGATATTCCAAATGGCTAAGCCGCAATAAACATTCAAAAGTTGGTTTGGATATATGTTTTCTAGGCAACTATTTGCGTTGTAGAAGCATATAAACACTTCATTAATATCTAAATTGTTTATGATTAACAAAATAAATGAATACATTTGATCAGAAAGAAAAATTAACCTAGAAATAAAAAAGCACCCAATTTTCACAGTTCGACTGCTTTTTTATTTCTCGGTTAATTTTTTTCTGAACTAATATATTAATTTATATTTTTAATAATAAACATGTTACATGTTTCTGGTCTGTTTACATGATTCTAGAATGCAAAGTTTTGCGTAGAATTCATATTTTCAAACCAAAATTTGCGTGTTTATTGCAGCTCAGCCATTCAAAATATCTATGTAGTTTATTAGACAAAGTAGGATTAAAATTGTTTAAACAGCTTTTTTCAAACTTTCGACGTTTCGTTCCCCGATACTCTGTATATCCATGCTTCTTTAAAACCAAAAACAATAATTTGCGTACTGAAAACTAATTAATTAAACCCATGGCAGTATAATTGTTAACATAAGTACTGTCACACATCTTTCGCAGGATAAGGAGTAAAATTTAAAGAAAAATTATAGTTCACATGAATTTTGACAAATTGCGTCTTACTTTCTATGATATTCAAATGGTAACATTATATTACAATATTCAATTGGTTAACAATTTCGGCTAAAGAGTCTTGTTTGATAATTCTCCAATTTCGTATTGTAATAAGATATCTTATGATACTCATGTCGTAAATAACTATTTGACAACTATTATGTTTAGTGTATGTGTCTAGCAGGTTTTGCATTATTCTGAGCAACTGGATCATACGAATCACGTTTACTACGTTATTCACACAGGAGCACATGAATCTCAAAAAGTATTTAATAATATAACCCTTGCTGATGAATCAACGTTTTATTGATGATTTTAATTTTGAAAATTTTCATTAGTTTGGATGTTTAAATATAGGTATCACATGTAATTACATGTCTGTTAAACACGATAGCATTATATGAAGCAAGAAACATTGTTTTTCGTTTGATCATTCAACTTCATCAATCACTCAAAATTACTTTAATTTTCTCTGTTTATCAGTTTTTTAATCTCAGATCTTCGATGAAGACATGAATCAAATAACATCGTAGATATTTGAGTGTTTTAAAAATAATAACGTGAATAAATGCTTATATTTATTGAATTGGTTTTATAATAACCTGTAAAAACATGGGTTTTGTGTTGGTGTTGGGGATGTTGAAAACATTCAAATAGTAAAGGCAATGTTAAGCTGGTGATCTTTAACATTGTTTATTTGATATTTTTCTTAGGGATAGTTTATAATGGTTAAACGTTTTCAAAGAGTGCACATTAGATACCTCGAATGGCCCGTTTCCGTTTAATAAACCGCTACGTTCTCGCTGTACAGATGGTCGTGCAAAATTCAAGGTTTTGATAGATTCGTAGAATGGCGGCCAACAAACCACCTTCGAACTCTGACGATACTGAAATGTAGTCTGTGTTGGGAAGGTCATATCACTTGACCACCAAGTTCGTTCTATGTATTTTCACTGGGAAATGCTAGTGCATTGATATTTACTAAACTGTAAACAAACGCTAAATCTCTTTGAATTGTTGTAACATCTGTTTTGCTTTCTTTTAGTAATATCAACTCGTTTTACCAAATACGTGAGTTTGTTATATTTTCACACTCTACAAGTATTTAATTTTACAAGTATTTATTTTCAAGCATTTAGGTATTCATGAAATTTCATTGAAACGTTCGCCAATCTAAAAACCTTTTAAATGTATATTAAATATATTAATGTTGTTTAAAAATATGTATTAACAATGCGTAGATTTAGCACATAAAGCTCTGATTTGAATATTATACAATGAAATCATCATGCAAAATGTGCAGTTTTAGAAAGGAATGATAAATTGAATTGAAAGTATTAACTTAAAGTTTATATACGTTTATTTAGAAATTTCTATACTTGTGTAAATATTGTGATGTGTGATTCTACTCATGTGATCTTTCAAAACACAAAATTGAATATTTCTGTATTTGAAAACCTTAACACTACCTTCATCCAATTCAGTGCAGTTTATAGCAAACAGCTAAGCAATATGTTTCCCTATTTTTTAATGGTAATGGTTAAACAAGAGGAACAAATAGTTTCTGACTCTCGGTGTTAACAGGGGACTTAAAAAAATTAATAATACAGTTATTCGGTTGCTCAACACCCCTTTGATAGAAAAACAGAAACAATTGTTTGGGTGTGATGCACCTTGAAAAATATTTTTTTTATAATCAATTTCTTTCCTATTTGATAAATATATCGACTTGCAAATGGTAGGACTTAAAAGAGAATATAAAAACCAAATAAAAGTTATGCTCATACTCGCCGTAAAAATGCGAATTTATCATAATTAAATTGGCCACAGAATTTGTTTACAAGCAAGTGCATTTTAAGCATATGTGGCAGGCAAAAACGCGGCATTGGAGAACTGTTTTTTCAGTAGGCCCATCCCACGCTATTCTGCTAGCACGAATGAATTAAGCGCAAACAAATGGGGTCTACTAAGATGTTAATTTCTTATAAACAATTACATATATCTCGAGAACGAGATATAATAGCACCGAACGGATTCCGGAATTTTGCATCACATTTAAACGCTATTCAGATTAGACAATAAAAAATTTGCAACAATTGCAAATTTATAAACAATTTCCAAATTTTGCAAATCTAAAGTGGGGAGAGTCTCCCGATGTCCCAGAACCAAAAACAGCGAATTAACAATTTTGCAACAATTTATAATTTTATAAACAAATTCGAAATATGCGTTAGAACGGCCGGGAAGGCTCCGCAAATTGTGCCTGAAATGAATATCTCAAAATAGCATTTTGTCAGGAGTTACAAATCGATTACTAAAAGTTAGAATAATTGTTGCTAAAATGATAAATATTTACTGGTCTATAGACAATCATTCTGGACGGAAAACCCCGCTTAGAAATATTTTTTCGTCGTGGCGTACGCGCAGGCAAACTACCTCCTTCGGCAGGGAAATATGACGATATTTCCGTCTCGTACGTAAACGAACAAGCCCCCTCCCCCTGAGACAGCGTTCTTTCTGCCCCTTGGGATGTTGCACCAATCACAGACAACTGTGGTTCTACCTGCTAGCGATTGGTCAACGCGTCCCTCCCCCTGCCCTCCCCCAGGCCGAGGGGTGTCCAAGTTTGTCGGCGCGGTGTGGAAGATAGAATTTTGAACGACATTTTTTCTGAGGGAGAGGGTACGTACTTTTACATTAAAAGTAATGGAGAAATTTCTGACAGTGTAGTACCAATATTTGCTAGAATTCAAATACATATTTATTTGATTAACAGAAAATATTGGGTGAAAGAAAGCCCTCGAAATAGGATGAATATCGTAAAGGCAAAAAAGTCTTCACCTTCGTAAGCTAAGTAGTTTTTCCTGTACGTGAACGAAAGTACAAAGGAATGTCTTAAGAACAAAGTTTCACTAACAAAGTGCTTGTTCATATAAAATTACATTCTACCCGCGTTGTTTGCGACAGATGTCACGTCTTCCTTTCCTTATCTCCTCGTGGAAATATAGCGAGCAAAAGATATTAGTGTACAAAGTTCTGAGTCACCTTGCAGGGATGTAACTCTGTTTACAAGTTTCCTGATATTTTAACACATTTATGAGAAATGCGCCGTAATACAATCGTACAATCTATTTGAAATGAACATGTACCATTGATTGTCAAGGAAATAACATTTGTGGGTCTCTGAATTCAGTCACTTCATTAATTGAACTCAATTAAGTTCATTTCTAGTGTACCCGTGCGAGAACTCTCGTATGTACCCACCCTCTTCCTTATTCTTCCATTTCCGTAGTAAGCCTGTAATATATCTTTTCTTCAAGACCCTCGTATCCTCCGTCACGTGTTCTATACGTCTCTTTGTAATTGATAACAATACTCTCTTGTCAATACAAAATATTCTTATTTAACTTATTACCGAACAGACCGATACACACGTATTATTCAATCTCGTATTCAAGAATGCGGAAGAGTGTTGCGGGATGCCTCAGACATGAATATTTAGCTGCATTTTTAAACAAATCCTTCGTATTTTTAAAGTCAAAGTGCAATTCGTCATGTCTCCGAGAAATTCCCATTCTTTAGAGACCGCATTAATAAATATCGGTTGCGTGTGAGAGCCACAAAAGGTAAGTATAATATTGAAATAATATGGGAGAGGATGATATGCATCCAAACTTCTTTCAAATTCATTCAGCCTCCGTACAGCTCGTGTTGTATATTTCGTGATTGTTCTTTCTCACCTGAGATATGACATAATATTCCGGGAAACACATCCTATAGTTCTAAGACTTTAAGATTACAGAAAAGAATTGCATGAATTATGAGCAAATCCCACTCACGTATTCTTGTAAGCTTCTATTTTTTATGATAGGAATTGTACCATTACCTTGCCCCTTGATTTACAAATCAGTGATTTTTGTCAAAAATGACATAAGCGAGGGTTCAGTCAATACTGTAACACCCGACGTAGTAATCATATGCATAGGGTATCAGTATTTACAGCTCATTACAAAAGAACCACATTCAACATTTGTAGATTTTACAACACATTACAAGATGACATTGAAGGGTTAAAATCGAAACACGAGTTTGTACCAAGCAAAATTTTGTCTGCTGCGTAACTTTTTGTGCGAAGTCTATAGTGTCACACCTCGTTTTTCTTTTGTTACTAAAAAAATTTCTGTACCCAATAACTTAAGCACGAACGAATACTTGACGTGTGGCATTCAAGCATAACGGATGCAACGTAATATCCACAGTGTAAGGTATACCTAAACTTTGACCAGGGTCTAAGAATTCGTCCTTCGATTAGGAAAGATTAAAGAAATAGTCGAGTACCAGTTTAGGGTAAGAATTCAGCATATATTCTTCTGGAAACAAGAACTCTTTGATTTTAAATTGAAACAACTTCATAATTTACTTTGAAATAAAAGAATACACAAAACACATGGAAGAAACAATACAATAAAAACAAACATCGAAATTCAACAACACACCAAAACAAAGAGAATTACAAATAGTAGCAGCTTAGAGCCGACCTGGATGGCCGAGGTAGCTAAGAGCGAGTACCGACTCAGCGCTTCGGTCCGAAGGGTCGCGGGTTCGAGTTCCGCCTTGGGCATGGCTGTTTGTCCCTTGTCTTTGTGTGTTTGTCGCGGAGGGCCTCGCGTTCTGCTGACCCCAGATCAGAGGAGCCCGCAAGTGTTTGTCTAGTGTATTCCTGTATTCCCGCAAGTGTTTGTCTAGTGCGTCCCTTCGGAACGTAAAGGGCAACCGGCTGTCGGCTGGATAAAAGCCCTAGGAAAAAGCACCTTAGTAAGTTAAACACAAGCTCCTCTAAACAATTATTTACTTATGTACGCTCAGTAACTAATGTCATTGAATCGCCTTTTGCTGAACCATTAATTTGAAATTGAAAGTTTTTTGTAATAATTTTTTTTTAAGATTTAGTTGAATCTTTTAATAATTGCAGAAAAATAACTTCTTCTGTAGTGAAATAAACGTAAACATGTCCATGAATGAACAATAAAATAATTGTGATAATGTTCAAACTAATTATTATATTTCTCAAATTTCACTTTTAGAAGTACAGTTATTTTACAGGATTTCGTAACACCTGGCTTTAGCTAACGGCGTCCGCGTTTCCCCTGAAATACTCTCAGGGAAAATAAGGTTGAGCGCGCGTGGCTATACTAGTTTCAAAAATAACTGCTCTGAGTTACTACTATACTTCGACTTATTTAACGTGGCGCCTCAAGGTCACGAGCTCGATAAAGAGGGGGACACCGTCATCCAATCGCGAGCTTCGTTGGGATTTAAATTGCTAGAATTGAAGCTACCGATTGGATGACTAAGTCCCGCCCTCCTTCCAGCTCGTGATCTTAAGGCGCAACGTTAAGTAAATCAAAATATACATTTATGCTTTCTGTCTCTGCGCGTACAACTTGCGAAATGATGAGATAAATCTACTCGCTTGTGGGCGATACAATAACTCACAACACCGTCCCTCGTCCGTTGTTTCTCGGCAGCGTGACATTTGGTTGGTTCCTAAGGTATCGGCTTCGCCGGCGAGAGAGTGAATGAATCCAACAGATCTGCTACTTATGTACGTTGGAAGTATCCGCCTTTCCTTTCCTTTCCTAATGAATCTAGTCAAACGCAGTGGTCAAACCAATACAATGATTTCTTGGTCAGTACATCTCTCATCCGAACTCAGGACGTATTGGAATGAGAACGAACGAAACGAAAATTCCTGAAGAAATAAATTTAAATGAAATGAAATGAAATATAAAAAGCTGTAAAGAAACATAATTTGTATATTTTTGTGTAAATGACAAAGTTCTTTGTGTCGTACGACCGCTAGATAATTTGGTTGTAGACATACTACTTTGTCTAGTTGAATTTTGTTGGGTGCAATGGCGTCAGTGCAATGATAGCTCCAGGCCTGCGCGGTACGTATCATGGCATTATCTTCACCTGTGTCTATGACAAGTGCCTATTCAGGAAATGTACAGGAGATGTCTGTGGGGAAATGAAAAAAATGGGAACCTTGCAAAATAGAAATAAGACAAAGACTTTCTAATTTAGAAACACACCTGGTATTTATCGATTTAAGAAAAGCCTTTGTCACAGTTCCATTAAATAAACTCTGGATGGCACTGCAGAAACAAGATGTTAAGATGTACTTATTGAAAGCTGTTAAAGACCTATACAGCAGTAATGTAAGTCAAATTGAAATTCAAAGAGTTCTGAGAATTCTGAGCCATTTTCTGTAAATAAAGGTTTACGGCAAGAGTGTTGCATAGCACCTACTCTGTTTAAATTATATTTAAATGAAGCTTTAAAAAACTGAAGGAGAAAATGTTGCAATCTGGGTGTAAAAATTGACGATTCCATGCTCTATTCTCTTAATTATGCAGACAACTAAGTCATCTCTGCTGAGGAGGAAGATGATGTTCTGTATATGTTACAAAAACTTCATGAAGAGTACTTAAATTGGGGGCTAGAAATAAATTTTAATAAAACAGAATATCTGGATGTAGGAGGAGAAGCCAAGACCCTGTGTATACCCAACAGACCAGAATTGAAATCCTGCCAGAATGTAACCTATCTAGGTACTCAAACAGCAGCAAATGTACACAAGATATTCAGAGAAGAATATCAAAAGGGAAAGTAGGCATAAGGCAATTGCATCCTTTAGTACGGAATCAAAACCTGAGCAAAAATGTTAAAAGAAGATTATATAAGACTATCGTAGAGAGTATTGCCCCACATGGGTCTGAAGTTTGGGAAATATCGAAAGCTAATGAGAATAAACCTTCAGCAATGGAAATGGATTATTGGCGAAGAAACTGTGGATTGACACTGCTGGACAAAGTAAGAAATGAAGAAATTAAAAGAAAAGCAGAAGTGAGTTGCAACATTATTGATACCATTGAAATTAAAAGGCTCAAATAGTATGATCACTTAAACAGAATGGATGTAGAACAATGACCTCTAAAGCTCTGGAATTGGAAACCAACCCAGAAGTACATGGAAGGAAAGAGTGGAGAAAGTGATGGATAGAAGAGGATTAACTGCAGAAGACTGCAGTGACAGACTCAAATGGAAACTGGAATGCGAGAGACACCTAATGGTGTAAAATACTTGCACTATTACTACTACTCTCTAAATATTTTTGTGAAAAAGTAAAATATATATTTGTTTAGAACATACCAAAATAATTTGTGGAAATTGTATTTAATATTATTTAATAGGATAATATGATATTTAATGTTTTTTTCGTGTTCTTTGCCAATTTTTACCTTTCTCTCCATAACTATTCAGACAAGATTCATGAACAATTGCATTGAGGGACATGTACAAACTGAATAATATATGTATTTCAGTAAATGGACCTTCATATCATTTGCATTTACAAAAAGTTGCAGGTATATCTGAGAGATACATTGCAGGCACTGGTGTGAGTCTACCTATTGCAGGCATTCCCGGGTTAATATTAAATTCCTTCAGTATTATTACAAAAGTTGAGAATCACATTGTTATACTTTTAATGAAACTATTTCGTCTGTACTTTTCTTATTTTCTCGCCTAAGACAACCTGGTGCACTACATGAATCCCATCTCAAAATATTGTGAAGAAGCTTAATGACAGTGGAGACTAAATGGTCACAGAAGGTCAAAGAAAAGTCACAGTCGGCAAGCTTAGGTTTTTATAAGGGGAACTATGGAATAACAATTTTTCTTAACACATTTTACAATTCTGTATTAAACTTGAAAATAAAAACAAAAAAGCAATTCTGTGAAGACAGACTATGTTTTCATTTGTCTCTTCTTATTTATTTGTATGAAAAAATGCTTAATCTAACTTTTGTAGCTATTTCTAAGCAATTCAAAGAAAAATTCAGCGTTTGTAATTCCATATATGGCATATTATTTTCCTTTCTGAAGCAATGTAGGAAACTTTTTGGATATTGAAATGTTCTCAGACCGTATTATTCAAATGAGTAAATTCTATGCAATAAACTTAACGGTGAACCATTCCAGGAAACATCCTAGGATGACCTGAAAATAGTTATGTGTGAAAAAAAACTCATGAGAACTATGAAGGGTGGTGAAAAGACATCGCAGATAGATAGAGTTTATCTTCATTTGCAATTTAGCTTGCCCTGAGAAGCTATCATTGAAACGTCATTTGCATACTTGTGATAGAAGGCAATGAAATATTATGAAATCTTTATTTGTCATTAACTATTTGTATCTCAACTTTGTTAGGTTGTCAACGAAACTTGAATTATCCCTGAGAATTTAGTTTTAAACAAAATGTAATTTATCCAAACACATGACTTTTTAAGTATTCTATACAACATAATATCAATTTAAATAAAAAAATACAAACCTTCTCAACATCAAAAATAACTCCCCAAAAATTATGTTGGTCCGTATATGATGAATGTGGAATACCTGTATTGCTAAATTACAGTGAATACTCTGGAACAACAAAAATTTTAAATTTTAAATTTCAAATTTTAAATTTCAATCTTCTTAATGTTTTAAGTTTCTTAAATGTCTTAATGTTTTAATCTTCTTAATGTTTTAAAATTTTAAATTTCAATCTTCTTAATGTAAAAATTGAGATTTTTTTAAGAATCCAGGAAGTTCAGTAAATTCCATTGACCTCTTTCCGAGCTTCTTGTAATTGATCTTCGAACAACCATGTAGTACACTTTCCTCTTTTCGTTGATTTTCTCCCCTCATACGTCCGATGACAAAATGGTCGAATCTTTCTCTAGTTCAAACGAAATTCGTTTGAATGGCCCGAACATTTAATGATTGGCTGCTTCCTCTGTGAAATTTTCGTTGATTGCAATTCCAACGATGAGATGTAGTCGCATTAGCGAGCGTTTTCAATATTGAGCATCAAAAATTAAAATAATATTCATTGAACAATGATATTTAATGTATTATTTACCACATGAATTGTATCATTCTAATGAATTAAATATGCCTGTAACAACTATTGTATCTCAGCTTCTGAGGAAATACTGATAGCTTGTTTTGCTTCTGGACATCAATATAGTTTCACTATCTGCGCGTTTTCTTGAGCTCAATAGAGAATGTGGTAATTCACACAATCATTCTCCATTTTCTGGCGGCTAGAAGTCAATACCATCACGAAGGGCATGATAAAGAAAGGTAGCCAAAAGCTGTCGATGATTTACTTTTGAAAACATTTTTTATAAGTTAGCTTGGCATTTCTCCCACAACTCCACACAGTTTTTAGTGTTTTTTAGCGTTTTATATTATTTGTTATATATTATATATTGTATATTATTTGTTGTATGTTATTTATTATATGTAAAATATTACATCTAGTGTATAAAAATCAATATTTCTTAGATTATATTTTATGCGCTGCCGTTTCGTTCATTCTTTTGCGAAAAACTAAATTTTAAAGATTTTTTTTTCAAAATCGCAGTAACTCAAATTATGCCAGATCGACCGGGGAATATCCATTTTGGAAAAAATCCTATGTGGTTTGGGCATTAGTGGTATTCACAGACGGACTAACACGTTTTGAAAACAACTCTTTTTCGGTATCAGGGGTCCCCAAACCTCTATTTCCGTTGAAATCTTAAAATCGATTTTCCGCAGCATTACATAACTTTCTCTATACTACGTATATTACTCCGTATATAGTACTATACGTGAAAATAAAAACATTTTTAACATTAAAAATATATGTAACTTAATTGACTGGTTCCGTTTCGATTTTTTCAAATTTGGTTCCAATGGTTGTCTCAAATTTGAAGATAATGAAAAACTAATTAAATCTATTATTATTTCGAATTTTTCACTCTCTGCACTATGTGCAGCAACCTGACCATTGCTGGTCTAGGCTCGGTCAATTTCGCAGAGACAAGACAGGAACGAATGTTACTCTCTAGACATTTCAGTTAATTGTTTCCCAGTCAGTAGAATATCTCAGGAATTCTCTTACTATTTTTTTAATTTGAGGTCGCATCTACAGCTCGGTCATTAGCGATCACTATTGGCATTAACATTATGGTAACTATGAGGGTGAAACGAAATAGTGATAAGTGGAGAAAAGACGAACACAAATACATCCATCCCGAGGCGGGACTCGAACCCGCGACCCTTCGGTCCGAGATCACTACGACACTACTGCCGTAGCAATCTCGGCCACCGGGCCGACTCTCTTACTATTCTCTTACTTGAATTGCATGCAGTATGTGTTTCGGGATTAATTCTGTGGTGGACATGATTATCGGTTGTATGTCGATATTCTGAAGTCTCCATTGATGACGAAGCTCTTGAGCCAGCGGTACATATTTCTGAATTTTCAAGTTAAAGACAGATTCCAGATTGTTATTGTTGACGACTGCAAAATCGATTATCATGGCTGTTTTCTTGAGCTTGTTTAGAGCACATCGTTTAGAGCTTATTATATCTGGCCTATTGTTCGAAATTGTGGAGTCTGCAATTATGCTTCTATCACAGTATAGCTTCCATTCTTCATTTTCCGAGAATGTAGATGGATTATATTTATAATATGGGACATTACAGGACTCTAGTCCTTATTTTTTTTACTAAGCGTCCATGAAATATTTTACCCATATTATTGTGCCTAACTTTATAGGCGGTTGATGCCAACACTCTACAACCGGCAAGGATGTGCTGGATGTTTTCATCCTGTGCACCGCATCTTCTACATTCAACACTTGCTATTGATGGGTCTCTTATTATATAGCGTAAGTAATTTCTTGTTGCGATAACCTGGTCTTGAATGGCTATCATAAAGTCTTCTGTTTCTGGGTACAGTAAACCACGTGTCAAATACCTGTTTGAAACTTTAAAATCTATGTTCAGGCCTGATAGTTCATTGGGATGTCCACCATATAACTCTTTTCGACACCACTGTTGCATCAGACTTTCTTTGCTCTGGTTAAAACTGAGCATTTGCAAGATTAAACGGGTGGGACTGAAATCAGCCCCTACTATAGCATTGTGCAGTGTCGATGTTTCTCCCCTGTCTACGAAGTACTTTCTCATTAGAGATATTTGGTTGGCATTACTGTTGGTTATATTTGCAATGCCTCGACCTCCTTTTTCATGTGGTTGATTGATCCTCTCAACAGCAGATTTAGAATGATATCGATTTTGGTTCATTTGGGTTCTTACATATCTGTCAATTGCAAGGTCTGTCTGACTCCCTTTTATTAAGCCCATTGAGTAGATGATCACAGGAATTGCGAATTCAAAGATGTTTTAAAAACATTTGTGAGTCAGTTCTTGAATTCTGCGTTTATACGTTTCTTCACTTCCGAGTGGGCTACTGTTCGAGACTGCTCTATACCAGGATATACAGTTCATCTTGTGCTAATGATTTAATAAAATCGCTACTTAGCGTTTCACATTCTAATCCCCTCGTAAATTTGTCACGTACCACGTTAATCGTATCTATACCAAAACACTTTCTGATGTCTTCAGAGAAAGTTTCGGTGATATTAAGGAGCTGCTACAACGAACTGGCTGTTGATGCATACAGCTCCATACATGCATTACATGCCGGATGGGAAAGTCTGTATGAGGAGTGCTGACTCTTTATCTCATAGCCGTATTTACTGCAGTTGAGGATGATAGACTGTGAGTTCATTGCCAAGCAAACCAAAATGTGCTCAAAGAATCTCCTTGGAAGATATTATGTTTAATATTAATTTTATTTGTGATAATGTTGACTTCCTTTCTGTCTTCCACATTGTTGTTAGGGTTGCACAAAAGTCTATCAACTTGGGATGGATTTTGTATATTTTTAGCTCTTCTATAAGCCAGTCATGAGGGACCTAATCATAAGCTATCTGGTAATGTATGTACGCTGCAAATAGATTTCTTTGCTTATTACTTGCTTGTTTCAAGACTAATGAGTCAATAATTAGTGGATCTTTACAGCCTAGCGATCCTTTCTTACATCCTTTTTGTTGTTCTGCTAGGATATTGTTACCTCTACAGTGATCTTCCAGGATCCTGGACACACATGATGCTAAGAGTTTGTAGAACGTGTTCGAACACGTTATAGGCCTTTATCTTGCTGTATTACACTCCTGGAGCCCTTCGGTATGACATACGTCAAGCCTGTGGCCAGATGATGTGGAATGCTTTGTGGTTCTTCAATAAAAGCATTTATACGTTCAACGAACTTACTGTGCAAAGCTTATAAATTCTTCAGCCAGAAATTATGAATTTTATCGCTTCCAGAACTCTTCCAATTTTTTAGTTTGGCAAGAATAGGCTTTCTGGACTCTTTTGAAGTTGGCATTATGCTCCTTTCTCTTCTGACTTTTTTATAACGTATTATTATTATTATTATTATTATTATTATTATTATTATTATTATTATTATTATTATTATTATTATTATTATTATTATTATTATTATTATTCCATTTTCACTCAGATTATTGGTCTTACATAGTTACCTCACAGATATAACATCAAAGTATGGTAATTGATTTTTTAACCATTACAATATTTTATAACTAATATTTATTAAATATATAATAATAATAATAATAATAATAATAATAATAATAATAACATTATTATTATCATTATTATTATTATTGCTATAATTATTATCAGTATCATTTTTATTATCATCTTATTACTTTCTCGTATACGTAGTAATACGTATACGGAGTAATATACGTAGTATAGAGAAAGTTATGTAATGCTGCGGAAAATCGATTTTAAGATTTCAACGGAAATAGAGGTTTGGGGACCCCTGATACCGAAAAATTGTTATTTTTTCCAACGTCCTTCCATCCGTCCGTCTGTCTGTCCGTCTGTGCACACCACTAGCGCCTAAACCACACGTAGGATGTTTTCCCAAATGTATATTACCCACTTGATCTGGCTTGACTCGAGGTGCAGCGATTTTGAAAAACATTCTTCAAAATTTGCAGAACCAAACACGTCAACCAAAATTTGCAGAACCAAGACTCAAACCTGTCTTGGTAATAAAAAGCCGGGAAGTGGTCCACATGGTCGACGTGAGTGTCCACGGTAAAGGGGCTAAGCTTCTGAAAGCAGGGGAGGAAATGGTAAAATATCAACTAGTCATTCCCTTGGCAGCCCATCTTCATCGACATGGTCCACATGGTCGACGTGAGTGTCCACGGTGAAGGGGCTAAGCTTCTGAAAGCAGGGGAGGAACTGGTAAAATATCAACTAGTCTTTCCCTTGGCAGCCCATCTTCATCGACATGGTCGACGTGAGTGTCCACGGTGAAGGGGCTAAGCTTCTGAAAGCAGGGGAGGAAATGGTAAAATATCAACTAGTTATTCCCTTGGCAGCCCATATGCATGGAGTGCCCAACGCCAGAATCCTGCTAGTGGTGGTTGGAACCTCTGGGGCTATGCCAAGATACACAGTCAGTGCCCTCAAGATGTTGGGGATCACGTCTCGAGACGATCTACTATCTCATTAATTGCTCTCAGAAGCTCTATTAAACTGAACATAAATTTGGAAATTACGATTAAGCAATTTAGCATTGCTGCTAGTAAATGCTGGAATGGAACTTCTTGGTCCCGGGTAGAAGTCTAGGGAACCCAGGGGAAATCAATATCCTGAAATACCTAGGAATTATTTAGTTACCACGACTTTAATTGGCAAGTATATGCTATTTAATGTAGCACATAAAATTCCAGGAAATGTGTATATCATACCATATTCCATTCCATAATCAAAATCCATATTTTGTTGGTGACCGAAAAATGGATTGATGGCAAAACGTGTGTCTGTCCGTGTGTCAGTGTGTGGGCAAAGAATGCTAGCGCCAAAAGCGTTTGCACAATTTTCAGCTAAATCGGTTGGTGAATATAAATTTTGGTGATGTCGCAGCCCGTTGGATTCGAAACAGATATTCTTATTTTGGGGGGCCATTTACATGAATCCCCAGCGGATTTTCAAAATTAAAAAGAAATGGCAGCGAAATTTAAATACATTTTGACCTCAAATACCGTAAAGGACACTTAAGAGAATGGCGCAGGTGTCAATTTCATTAACATCCCTGATTTTTCAAAAATTGCAGAAGTGCCCATTTTTTCGGTATCTTCCTACAACGACAATTATGAAGATAATACTTTGTCCTTAATGAAAGTGTTTATCACAATCTGATCTTCAAATAAGGCCATGTTCAATTTTTCGAAAATATTATTTATTGCATAATTTTCCATCCGGCATTGTCCGTGGATTTTGCTGTGCTACGGGAAGATACTCAAGCAAATTAATGGGTGGTTTTAAAGTAAGGAACAATATATCCAAGGAAGTCGAAAAGGTAACATTTGGCCATTTATTCTTGTTATACGAATTCACGAACAATATATTTGCGTTGAACACAACGCAACTAAGAACTAACAAGTTCTTATTTAAATTACCTCAAGAGGTAGGCCAACGGACAGCGACGTTTGGCGATTGGCAATACAGCTGCAGCTGAATTCGTATTGGTTGGGATCGTTCGCGGAGACTCATGTGTGCATACGAAGTTGTTGGAACATTGGGTTCACTAGATTCGTAACAGTGGTCAAGTGTTTTTGGTGGCAGCTTACTGGGATAAAATCCTCCCGAAACGTGAATATTATATATTGGGTTAAACTTTTGTACTTTTCACCTTCAAAACTTAATAAAAACCGTGTAAAATTGTAGTATTTTGTGACAAGTCGACCTCCATTTTGTGATTGAGGTTTATTTATTTATTTATTTATTTATTTATTTATTTATTTATTTATTTATTTATTTATTTATTTATTTATTTATTTATTTATTTATTTATTTATTTATTTATTTATTTATTTATTTATTTATTTGTTTATTTGTTTATTTGTTTATTTGTTTATTTATTTGTTTATTTGTTTATTTATTTATTTATTTATTTATTTATTTATTTATTTATTTATTTATTTATTTATTTATTTATTTATTTATTTATTTTATTTATTTATTTATTTATTTATTTATTTATTTATTTATTTATTTATTTTTTTATTTATTTATTTATTTATTTATTTATTTATTTATTTATTTTACGTCAAAAAACAGTTCAAACTGCGTATGACGTGCTATGGGGAAAAGTGAATTGTGTGCACATTTTCAAAATTCTGTGATCCCTACACTAAGTCATATACTACTTAAATTTAAAAAAAAACCTCCAATGTAATAAAATCTATTTTCAACGATAAATAAGCAATAAATTTTGGCTCTTATCCATGTTGTCCTTCGGAATAATACTTCCTGCCGCGACAACATGGAAACGATAATTTGAATAATTGTATTTCCCACTGAATTCTAGAAGACGTGCACAGAAAATGAAGTTACATTTATGTCCAGAAGCAAAACAAGGGGCCATCTCAGCATTTGCTCAATGGATCAGGGAAACTGGACGAAAAACCTGATCGAGATGGGGGTCATTGACCCGGAGGCTGTAGTACAATACTTGTTACAGGTTGTTTATACACATTTATACAGTCCAAATGGTAAATAATGCATTATGTATCTTGAAATACTAAGATCCCTTCCCTTCCCCGAGCGCGCGCTTGCTGATGGAGCGCTGCGTGACCTTCGGAGGCGGTCTGTTACATTCAAAATATCCGTTAAGAACTAGTCGCAAAAGAATCAAAATTTCTCAAAAAAATCCTTATCTAACATATAACAATATGTATATCATTGGATTCGTCTTTTTACTCTCTTTATGATAGACTGAAAAAATATGTATAGTTCCATGAAAAAACAAAGTTACCTCAAATATCTCGTAAAATACAAGTGATAAAATAGAAATAAATATATGTATCAGTTAGCCCTATTTTCTCATGCACTTCCGTGAAAACTGCATTTCAATATCTTCAACCGTTCAAAAGTTACAGGAGGTGCTAAAGGTACGTGACTCAACCTGTATATTGATATATAGGTTGATGCCATGCATGTTATGTTTGCTTTTATATTAACAAAAACTATTTAAAATTTAAGAAAATGTTGATCATAAAAATCTATGAATCATTCTGCATTGTTATTTTATATTGTTTTCTCCACATAGTCCTACAAATTCATTAAATATTGTTTCTCCCATATCTTAGCATTTAACTTTTTATGACTATACAATTTCTCTAGAATATTCTGCATTTCTAATAGCCTCTTATAGTTCTTCATAAAACATATTTTCCTTTATGGAAGGGCATCCTAATGTGTAATATATTATTTTATTTTTTTAATGAATTTGACACACCCTATATTACACGTATGAAGCAAATTCTGAGCAGTTTCATATTGAAACTTACTTCGTTACCCAAACTGATAAAAGAAAACTTAAAATTACAGAAACTGAAACAAAACATTTTGTTTGCAGGTTCTGTGGGAAGAGATAAGAGAGTGGGGACATTAGGTAAGTTTTTTTGGCATAAAAATGAGTGGGTAATATTGTGTACTTTACTATTCTACTACTCTGTACTTTAATTAATTTATATTTATTTTACGTGTATCATTTGCAATTTTATGTATTTATAGTCTTCTACTTGATGTTGCCACAACTGCGTCACGAAACGTATTCTTATATAATCCACACAATAGCGAATATTTAATGAAAATGTATTGATATTCGATTGTCCATAATAAAATTCTATTATGATTATCATCAACAAATATATTGAAACATTCCCTCTAACTGCTACAATTATTGGGCGATTCGTCGTAACCCGTTTCCGAATTTCTAATAACATGGGCGCCAGGAAAAATGTTACGATAATATTTTAACTATTATTACTCTGATAAAAACTAAATATTATCCCGCTAGCTGGGTCGATGGGTCACGATAATATTTTAACTATTATTACTCTGATGAAAACTAAATATTACCCCGCTAGCTGGGTCGATGGGTCACGTCAGAAATAATCGCTATTATCTATTAATAGCCGATTACCCGATCTGCCATCTATACAGAATGGCGAGGAATCTGAAAACAGAGATTATTTGATCTTGCTACTTATTAGCTTGAATTGGCCAATGAAAATCATTTATCTTTCTTTCAAAGAGAAACTTAAAGTTTATTTCCTATCAAAATGCAGCAAATTAAAATGTAAAAATTTACAATGAGAAACTTTCTTTAGTCATGACCTGGTTCGAACCTTATACGGCGATTCTGGTCTTCGCGTGCTCTTGATTGATGCTACCTCGAAGAAACGCCTTCCCTTCTTCTTGAGGCTCCGAAGTCCCGAAATCCAATTACCACGAATCCTCTTCTCTTCTTTAAAAACGAACACCGCCAATTCACCGCTTCGCACTACTCAAATATTTGTTCCAGCTCCTCTATATTATGTCTAATGCCCACTCTCTCACTATAAATATCCAGCGCCTTTATGATTACACAGCAAAAATTTCTCAGTTCTATCTTCCGTTTATAGCAAGAAAATATGCAAAGTCCGGTATCGTTCGTGAACCGCACACATTTATAAGTTCAAGAATGATTAGAGTTCACTCGGGAAAAATTTTCAAGTCTTATTTTGATGCACAGCAAAATATTCAGAACTCGACACGTTCCACAAATCTTAGAAAGTATCACAAGTTCACTTCTGGTTCTGCCACGAAAATATTCAGAGTCCGAATATGTCCCTCAAGTCCGATTCTTGCTCTACCACACGAAAATATTTCAAAGTCTGAACACGTACTGTAGACCCCCGAAATGTTTACAAGTCCTAACATGCACAAATTAATCTATTCGCAAGCGAACTGCTCACCGTCACAACATGCGACAGAATGAATTTTATCGTCCCTTTAAAACCCACAATGCCTCGCCTTTCGCCAAATGCCCAAACTTTCGTTTTAATAATCAGTCGACGCTTCTTCAACCAATCCACAAATCTCTTATATTTCCTCCTACTCACGCCGTCACCTCCACGGTCAGATGAATGTTTGTTTATCCTGACAACAACCACGACGTCGTTACTAAGTCGCCATATTGTTTATTATTTGCCCTAACCATTTCGCCCATTTACGACAAATATTCTGTAATAAAACATGTCGCCATATTGGTATGTCACAATATACTTCTTAAAACGAAAGTAAAATATATGCTTTCAGCCATATCGTAATTTAAAACATTCAACTTCGCAATAATAAATTGTTAAATCCATACTTCATCTCGTAAAATGTTTTCAAAACCCAAAAACATATCAATATACTAGTATTCGAACTCTGGTACGTGCAAGCGCTTGTTTAAGCCATGTAAAACCATTAAAGTAAACAAAAATGATAATTTCACATATAAATTGAACATACAGAATTAAAGGCCATTCAATATATAGCCTTATGAATACATATGAATCTACCATTTCATAATGTATTCTGCGTATCTTCTGCGTATCTGTATGTATTTCAGGATTGGTTGAAAGAAAATATATCAATACATTGAGAATTGTAAAACAGAGGAAAACGAGAATTTTTCTCCTGGAGCCAAATTTGTGGGACACCTGAATATATTTCATTAATTTCAAGCAGAAATTACGCAGAAACTACTAGTTTTTCAAACAATTGTACGTGACAATATTTCATTAGCCGTTTTTTAAAATTCTATTTAAGGTAAAAAAAACTACCTTCAATTTTATAGTTTTTAAATAAAGAATTTGGCAAATTTCGAAAATTCAATGTTAAACGAAAATGAGACCTGCGCCATTCTTTTAAAATTGATTATCGATTCCGGGCACGTCAACTGCTGTCATTAGTCCCGTAAGTGTAGAGCATTTTTTTATCGCGCAAGAGGTGGCGGTAATCTTTGTCCGTTGGATGTCGAGATTCGGCGCAGGCCTACGTCAGCTAGCTGGAATTTTCCCCAACCAGGAATTGCCCACCAGCCCTAAGTTCCTAACTGGCCTCCCGACTTCGTAGGTGTAGTGCTAGTGAGAGCGTGTGTAAGTAAGGGGGAAAGGACAGAAAGAGGAGGGAAATATCACGTGCGGAACCTGGCCCGTTTGTTCCGGCATTCACCTCGTGTTGATCGGAGAAAGCCCAGAAAACTGCCGATCGGAGCAGTCGGCCGCTAGAATTCTCCTCCAGGCCGTTTGTCCGTCCGTTTGTCCGTCCGTTTGTCCGTCCGTTTGTCCGTCCGGGTGTCCGTCCGTTTGTCCGTCCGTTTGTCCGTCCGTTTGTCCGTCCGGGTGTCCGTCCGTTTGTCCGTCCGTTTGTCCGTCCGGGTGTCCGTCCGTTTGTCCGTCCGTTTGTCCGTCCGTTTGTCCGTCCGTTTGTCCGTCCGGGTGTCCGTCCGTTTGTCCGTCCGTTTGTCCGTCCGTTTGTCCGTCCGCTATTGTCCGTCCGCTATTGTCCGTCCGCTATTGTCCGTCCGCTATTGTCCGTCCGCTATTGTCCGTCCGCTATTGTCCGTCCGTTTTTGTCCGTCCGTCCGTCCGTCTGTCTGTGCACATCGGTAGGGCATACACTGCTGAGCCGATTTTCTCCAAAATTGATATACTCGCATTGTTCTTGCTGAGGACGCAGCCCCTGGAATTTGAAACCGATATTTTAATTTTGGGAGTACTTTACATGAAGACCCTGCGACACTTTCAAAATTTTCAAAAAAAAATTCTCGAAATTGTTGTTTAATTTTTGTTGTGTGGTGTGTAAGAACGTGTTGTGTAGTGTGTAAGGACGTAAAATTTTGTTGTGTAGTGCGTTGTAATAGTGCGAAGGCCGTTTAAGAGAATGATGCAACACTCAATTTCGTTAAATTCCCCTATTGTTCGAAAATTGCAAAAAAATATTTTAAAACTACAAAATTGAAGGTAGAGATTTTTGTCTTAGACAAAGTCTGTTGTACAAAATTAGCTTTTTAAAAAGGGCATGTACAGTTTAAAAAAACTAGTAGTTCTTGCGTAATTTCTGGTTCAAATTAATGAAATAAATTCAGGTTTCACACCAACTACGGGCCACGAGAAAAATTGAATGAGTGATATGAAAAATAATTAATTTTAATTGTAATTTACTATTGGAAATGGCAATATTAATTCTATTTTTATTTTCTCGCTTTTTACTTTTTACACAATTTTATTCTCAATGTATTGTTGCATTTCTTTTTAAACAATCCGCAAAGCTTAATAGAAATTTCGCAACAATGCCACATCGATATTTGTGAAGCTAATTGTTGTCGAATGTCGAGATGGTGCCGGTGTTTAGAAACAAATGTTTTATTTAGTAGTGCTGGTGGTAGTGTAACTCCCAGTCCGAGAGCCAGTACTTCCGTTTGCGATGAATTTCGCAGCAAGTTTTTTATAAATTACTCCTCAGAATGCCCGATGAGGTATGTTATATACCATTTAATATCATCTGATCTCTAAAACAATTTACTGCGTATTGAACAAAAGGAAATGGTACATTAACCGTATAACTTATTCAATAACGAAAAGAAACCTATGCCCGCGAAAGTTTTTCCATAAGAGCTTGTACTAATTGAAACTTTTTTTATCTAAAAATTAGGCCAGAAAGGGGCAAATGATTTCTTATCATTTTGAAAAACAGAGATTTTACTATCATTTTTAAGTATTTTTCGGGGGTACTTCACCGTTGTAGATCTAACGAAGATACTATCTTTAATTTTATTTTCCTGCGCGGTAATGTAATAACTTAACACTAGTACGACCGATGCCTTCATTTTCATGACTACAACATATTCAAATATTGTTATCTTATTAAAATAAGCAGTAGGTCATTGTGGTTACTCGATTTGAAATGTATTTATTATGTAAAGTAAATATGAAAATTTCGAACATACAACGAAATTACGATGAAATGGAACTTACGAGTGAACAGACAGAATTTTCCCACAAAATTCCGTTTTTTTTCTTGTTTGTAAATTAAACTATGAAAATTCTCGCAATTCTACAAAGTTCAATAACCTCTTTTAAATTTGTTTTCCTCACAATTCAACAAACTTCCTTTCGCACCTCAGCTGTCCATGCTCAATTGTTTCCTGAGTACGTAAATTGCAATTTAATTAAGTTCTCTATCTCAAACTTATTGTACACATTGTGGCTATTCCTACTTGTTCTCTGCTATTAACGTCTACCAGCTTGCGTTTATTTTTCAAGTTTATTGATTTCAGAGGACTAAAATAAATAAGATGTTCGCCGCACGCAATCAGTCAATTGTTTATTCAGATTCATGCTTTGACTGGCATCTTTATTTAAACAACGTGCCACTATATTTACCGAATGCCTCTGAAACATCACAATATATACACACACGGTGAGTCACGTAACTGTGGCACCTCCAGCAGTTTTTGAACGGTTTAAGTTATTGCAATGCAGTTTTCACGGAAATGCATGGGTGAATATGACTAATTAACACATGTATTCATTTCCATTTTTCGAGATATTGAGGTAACCTTGTTTATTGCTGTTTCTTCGTTCTTGATTTTTTCAAATGGAAACATTTTTTACTCTATCATGGCGAGCGTAGTGGGGTAGAGGTTCCATTTGAAAAACACAGTTACCTGAATATCTCTTAAAATACTATTGATAAAATACAACTGGTGCTAAAGATACGTGACTCATTCTGTATATAACTACACAACCATGCAATCGTACATCTGTACACATGTACAACTATACAACTATACAACCATACATCCGTACAACTGTAAAACTGTACAACTATACAATTATGCAAGAAAGTTGTTTAGTTGTAAAACTGTACAACTGTACAACTCTAAAACTGCACAACTGTACAACTGTACAACTGTAAAACTGCACAACTGTACACCTGTACAACTGTGCAACTGTACAACTGTACAACTGTACAACTTTACAACTGCACAAGTGTGCAACTGTACAACTGTACAAGTGTGCAACTGTACAAGTGTGCAACTGTACAAGTGTGCAACTGTACAAGTGTGCAACTGTACAAGTGTGCAACTGTACAAGTGTGCAACTGTACAAGTGTGCAACTGTACAAGTGTGCAACTGTACAAGTGTGCAACTGTACAAGTGTGCAACTAAACAAGTGTGCAACTGTACAAGTGTGCAACTGTGCAACTGTGCAACTGTGCAACTGTACAACTGTACAAATGTGCAACTGTGCAACTGTGCAACTGTCCAACTGTCCAACTGTCCAACTGTGCAAAACTGTGCAAAACTGTGCAAAACTGTGCATAACTGTGCATAACTGTGCATAACTGTGCATAACTGTGCATAACTGTGCAAAACTGTGCAAAACTGTGCAAAACTGTGCAAAACTGTGCAAAACTGTGCAAAACTGTGCAAAACTGTGCAAAACTGTGCAAAACTGTGCAAAACTGTGAAAAACTGTGCAAAACTGTGCAAAACTGTGCAAAACTGTGCAAAACTGTGCAAAACTGTGCAAAACTGTGCAAAACTGTGCAAAACTGTGCAAAACTGTGCAAAACTGTGCAAAACTGTGCAAAACTGTGCAAAACTGTGCAAAATTGTCCAAAACTGTCCAAAACTGTCCAAAACTGTCCAAAACTGTCCAAAACTGTCCAAAACTGTCCAAAACTGTCCAAAACTGTCCAAAACTGTCCAAAACTGTCCAGAACTGCCCAAAACTGCCCAGAACTGTCCAGAACTGTCCAGAACTGTCCAGAACTGTCCAGAACTGTCCAGAACTGTCCAGAACTGTCCAGAACTGTCCAAAACTGTCCAAAACTGTCCAAAACTGTCCAAAACTGTCCAAAACTGTCCAAAACTGTCCAAAACTGTCCAAAACTGTCCAAAACTGTCCAAAACTGTCCAAAACTGTCCAAAACTGTCCAAAACTCTCCAAAACTGTCCAACTGTGCAACTGTGCAACTGTGATTGATTGATTGATTTTTTATCGTGTTTCCGGGCGCGTCAACTGCTTTGGTCATTAGTCCCGTTAGTGTAGTGCATGTTTTTCTCTCGGGAAATGGCGGTGATCTTCCCCCGCCGGATGGCGAGATCCGGCGCCGACCTACCGTCGGCTAGTGGGGTTTCCCCCTAACCAGGACTCTCCCACCAGCGGGGCACCGCCCCAGCCGGGACAAGCTCTAACTCCTGACCAGTCTCCCGGAATATGTGATAGTGTAGTGCATGTTAGTGTAAGTGTGTGTGTAAGGGGAGAGGATAGGATAAGGAAGAGGAAGGACAGATCGCGCGCGGTCCGTGGCCCGTTTGATATGGTACTGCTCCGGCATTCGCCTGGTGTTGATCGGAGAAACCACGGAAAACTATCGATCAGAGCAGTCGGCCGCTAGAATTCTCTTCCAGACAGCAACTGAATTCGACCTAGCTAGAAAGCTAGTGTCGAAAATCCTGCCGCCGTCAGGACTCGAACCTAGGACCTCCCGGTCAGAGGCGCTGCAGTGACATGCAACTGTGCGACTGTGCGACTGTGCGACTGGGCAAGTGCTCATCTGTAAAACTATATATTTACAGTTGGTATAAATTAATTAAAAACCTTCTCCCATTTGTTACAAAATTTTGAAAATGTTCACGCTGTATGTCAAGTACACCTAAAAATTAAAATATATCTTTCAATCTGAAATAGCCTCCATCTCATTCAAATCTATCGGGGAATATCAACTTTGGAGAAAATCGACTGAACGGTCACAGACCAATAGAAGGACGGAGAGCCGAACAGTCCGTTAGTGCATCTGTCAGATCGTCCGTCAGAGCATTTGTCCGTCTGTCCGTCATTGCGTCTGTCCATCAGTGGGTCTGTCAATGTGTCCGTCTGTCAGGCCATCTGTCCGGTTGTGTTCAACGCTAGCGACTAAACCGTTTAGCCGATTTCCGTCAATATTGATACTCCCCGATCGATCTGGCTGAATTCATGGCCCCTTGAATTTGAAACCGATATTTTATTTTTAGAGGTACCGGTAATTTTGGGGTAATAATTGCCAGTTTTAGAGCATGAAGTTGCACTGTGAGTATATACAATAATTTGCTACAAGCATTATTACGCCCATGTAAATTTGAATGCAATAATGTGAATGAATGCGTAGATGCAAACTCGAAATTTGGCTTGAAGTATGGCAAAATGCCTGCAATATATTTTTTAACGTGTGCATAATGATGGCTATTATTCACGAGTTGATGTTTACGACACGAGCGACTTAGAAGCGTGTGTCGTAATTTCTACGAATGAATAATAGGCATTATGTGCGAGTGGAAGACTATACTTACTCTTCGACCTTGAAATATTCAGAATTGATTTTGAACACATTTTCTTTTATTTCAAACTGAAGTATAAGGATTACCTGTATCAAACAGTGTACGTACAATGTGCTTCTTAAATATTTAATTTACTCTATCTTTCATAAACTAGAGAGTTTATATTGTTGAAAATGTTATGTAAAGTAAGCTTCATAAAAGTTGTACATGATTGTTCATAATGCTTTCTTGATTTTTCTGGCAATAATTGTATAGTTGCCGAACTCGCTATTTTCTGAATTTCAAGTGGAGTATAAATTTCACTGTCACTGTCGCTGGCTTCAAGATTAATTTTGTTGAATGATCAAAACGAAATGTAACGAGAATGTCTAGGTTACGTAGTACAGGAAACTACAAAATCATTCACTTATTTACCGCGGTTCAAAAGAAGCGCGAATTGCAAAGAGAATGCAATTCTGTCCGTGGATTCCGAAAATTCTAGGAATGTATTTGGGCGACTGGCCGTGGATGCCGAAATGAATCCTCCAGGTGAGTAATCGACGTTATTCGTCGATTAAATATACTGTAGGAAGACGTATAATATTAAATGTTCCTAGAAAAAATGAGTTTCTACCTCCTTTATAAAACTCGTGAGCATTGGAAATCGCTGGTATTGAAATCTGCCACACAAATTAAAATTTTATTTGGAGGAAAGAAAAACATAAGAACCCTTTGTTCTTATGTTTCTTGATTACGAAATGGGCCCAAATAATTAGATTGTTGGGTATCTACTCCCGTATAATGGAGGTTCCGTTGTATTGTAAACTATTATAATCAGGAAAGTCAACGGTCACAATCCCAATAGGGTTTTCCCTTCCGTTTCCCTTGATCCCTTGAGAAAATGCTCAGTTTCTTGTTTTGCTTCTGGACGTTGATTGTAGCTTAAATTTCTCCCATATGTCACTAAAAGATTTCTGACGATAATAAAAATATTAATACGTAAACTAATACCTACATATGTACATCAATAAATTTAATTAATTAATTAAACAAAAGAATACTTTCAAGTGTTTACAATATGATTTTAAGTTCGACGGGAACAATTTAAAAAAAGTAGTTCGTGAAAAGGAAACAAATGTTTCCAAAGAGTATGTTGTACACAAGAGATATTGTTGATAATGAAAATTCACGAGTACCATATCGCGGGGCAAAATCGAAATCACCCGTAGATGACTAACAGAAGGAAAGTGAAATTCATTGGTTAAGGAAAGGAGAAGGTGAGGGCGCGGAACCCGTAGCTGCAGGCGTGCCACTGGCTGCTAGTGCCCAAGCCATCGCCATCGCCACCACCTCACCCCCACCTCCACCTCAACCACCGCAGGCCACGGCCAGCGCACAACCCGTGCGTCATTCTTCCTCTTGTCCCATCGTCACTCTTTACTTACACAAACTTGCACTTACATGCACTACACTACAATACATGTCGGGGAAACCACTACAGAGCTCCAAAATAAACTTGTCGCGGATCAGACGGTGCTCCGCTGCTGGGAGATATCTGGTTGGGGAAACCGATGTATTTGTCCGCGCCTTATCTCGCCATCCATCGGAGTAAATCATCGCCACCTATACAAGCCCTAAATTTACGGTACTGATTATTTTATAAGTTGACGCGCACAGGAACTAAATCAATCAATCCATCGCACCTACACTTATATGTACAATATTACCGCATCTGTCGGAAGGCCACTTGCGAACTTGTCCTGGGTGTAGCGGTGCCCTACTGGTGTGTCACACCTAGTTTGGGAAAAACTCCGCATGTCGTGTCACGGCCGTCACCACCGTCATCGTCAAAACCACCGTAACCGTCACAATCATCGCCATTGCCACCACCATTGCCACCGCCATTGCCACCGCCACCACCACCCGCCAACCGTCACCTCCACCGTCACCGCCACCGCCACCGCCAGCGCCATCGCCATCGCCATCGCCATCGCCATCGCCATCGCCATCGCCATCGCCATCGCCATCGCCATCGCCATCGCCATCGCCATCGCCATCGCCATCGCCATCGCCATCGCCATCGCCATCAACACCGCCATCGCCTTTGCCACAACCATCACCACCGCCACCGCCAACGCCACCGCCATCGCCACCACCTCCGCCGCGTCGCTCATTAGGCCTCACGCACGGCGGCAGCTGCCTGCACGCCAGCATCCCTCGGTCGCCCACAGCGTTATGAGGCGACCGCCTTCTCCGCCCACTCGCACACGCAATTTGCACGCCGCCAAAGAAAATCGAATAGCTACGCTACGTATTATTTCGAATGAGAAAAACTCTGGTGTTTTGCGTTTTGGTGTTACGCCCATAATATTAATTACTATTCTTCCCCTGAAAGTTGTCCTTCCGGTGGCAATGGCCAGTACGAGATGCGGGGAGAACATTGTCACCAAATTACCGCGGTGAAGAACGAAGAGTAACCTTGACCTTGTTTCTTCGGTCACCCGCGCGCGGACTGTCTCGGGAGACCGCAGGAGGCGCGACGAGCGGCGACGACGCCGCGGCGGCCACGCGGTGGCGCTGCCCAACTCCTTGGGCGGTGCTCGTTAGCGGAGGAGTTTTCTCTGCGGTCTAATCCCGACATCTGCCCCAGAATCTCCCCACCCCCAACCCTTGTCCAACTCTTGTCCACATCTCTACAATTCCATTTTTATTAGCAATCATGTTCTTCCTCTACTTTCTCCCTTTCTTCTCCTCCATTTCTTTGTTCCAATGCATTCCTTTCAAATCCTCTTCATTTTCCGACATTTTCTCACCTTTTTCTTTCTTTTCTCTTTCTTGTCCTTTCTTCGCACGAAGAGGGATGGGCGTAGTCATTGGGCGCCGCAAAACAGCGAATTCTCGACAGATAAACTCTTCTTGCCGGGCCGTGCTAACACAATAATCGATAAAAATGTAATTTTTTGACTTACCTCTCTCGTGAGTAATATTTACATTACAGGCGATTTCTTCACATTATTATATTTATGAGTACATGTGCTTTAAATAATGTCGTATAAGATATCTCAAAACTCAACAGTTTTCTGTGAAAACGAGCTCAAATTTCCGCATTTTCAGAAACACTCAAACGCCATTTTCTGAAAAAGGGCTCCAATTTTTTTCTTCCAACTTTTGTACCGGATATTGATAATTGCACTTTATAATATGATGTGAAGTTTGTTTAGGTGTTCTCTTTTGTTTTTCAAAATTACCCAATTGTAATTCCTTTGAAATATCTCTCACGCCGATAAATGCACATTTCGATCGATTTGTATACATTATTGCATTTGTGAGTGGGAATACTTGAAATTACTTTAGGTGAAATTTTTCGAAAACTCAATAGATTCCTGTGCAAAATAGCTTGATATTTCGCATTTGCAGTAATGCTTAATCGCCATTTTCTTAAAAACGGCTTCAAATTTTTCAATGAAAATTTCTACTTATGACGAGGTTAATATTCTTAAGTAATATTTGGTTCTACTAATACAAAACCGAAAAATAGAGAAAAAAAGTACTTTGTACGACGATAAATTGCAGCAAGAGAAGGACCGTAAAGCCAGTCCACAGCATGGAAATTAGAAATTTTTTTACTACGAGAAAGTCTGTGCCATTCTGGAGCACCACAGGTTTCGTGAAATATGCAATTTTGAAATGTTTTAAAACATTTTTTTCTCAAAGCGGATCCATTTTTTCTTCACAATTTTTCCTCGTAATTTCAAAGAAGAAAATTGGTGCTAGTCTCATTTTTTTCCCAGTGTATTTTTAAAAATTGCGAAATTTGAACTTTAAAAAAATTACAAAATTCAAAATGGTGATATTTTTCATAACAAAATCTGTTCTAAAAAATTAGCTCATTGCCAAAGGTCATATACAATGTTTCGATAAAACTAGTTGTTTCTGCTTGAAATTGATACAATTAAAAAAAACAGTTTCTCAATAAGTACCCCAAACATTTTTTTAATTCCATAAATAAAACATAGGACACCCAAAGAAAAGTCCATAGGTCTCATTTGCCTTGTTTTCTGTGAAATTTCAAAAATTGCGTTTTGGAAATAATAGGCGAGGCAATTAGATTTTTGATCGTCTTCCTAAGTTGGTACATCAGAGTGACTGATTGGTGTAGCGGTAAGGCGCACGGCGAGTTAATTGAGGGGACCTGAATTCATGTTTCGAAACGCAAAAAAAAAAAATGTTGGTTAAAAACGCGTTTCCAAGATCATGCAGTAGAGAGACATTCCAATATTGCGGCGTCGTTATAAATAATGTGTGACATTTCGTGCTAGCACCACTAGTTTTACATTCCTTAGTCTCATTGAATACAACCTTCTGAATCTGTAATACAACTATAAACCTATTACGGCATCTTGCTTTTACGATCTTCATTCAAATTAGTTATCGAGGGCAGATTCTACATTAGACTTGGAATTCGTTTTGTAGAAAACTAGTGTCTTCAACGTCACGGATTTACCCATGTGTGGATTGTCAAACAGTGTGTTCTTTACGAGTACCATATTTATTTCTCGTATACGTACAAGTATATACGGAGTAATATACGTAGTACAGAAAAAGTTTTGTAATGCCGTGGAAAATCGATTTCGAGATTTCAACGGAAATACACATTTTTGGGCCCCTTATACTCTAAAAGTGTTTTCTTTCAAAACGTCAATCTGCCTCTGTCTGTCTGACTGTCTCTGTGTGTCTCTGTGTCTGTCTCTGTCTGTCATCTGTCTCTGTCTGTCTCTGTCTGTCTCTGTCTGTCTCTGTCTGTCTCTGTCTGTCTCTGTCTGTCTCTGTCTGTCTCTGTCTGTCTCTGTCTGTCTCTGTCTGTCTCTGTCTGTCTCTGTCTGTCTCTGTCTGTCTCTGTCTGTCTCTGTGTCTCTGTCTGTCTCTGTCTGTCTCTGTGTCTCTGTCTGTCTCTGTCTGTCTGTCTCTGTCTGTGTGTCTCTGTCTGTGTGTCTCTGTCTCTGTGTCTGTCTCTGTGTCTGTGTCTGTGTCTGTCTCTGTGTCTGTGTCTGTCTCTGTCTCTGTCTCTGTCTCTGTGTCTGTCTCTGTGTCTGTCTCTGTGTCTGTCTCTGTGTCTGTCTCTGTGTCTGTCTCTGTGTCTGTGTCTGTGTCTGTGTCTGTCTCTGTCTCTGTCTCTGTCTCTGTCTCTGTCTCTGTGTCTGTCTCTGTCTCTGTCTCTGTCTGTGTCTGTGTCTGTGTCTGTGTCTGTCTCTATCTCTGTCTCTGTCTCTGTGTCTGTATCTGTCTCTGTGTCTGTATCTGTCTCTGTGTCTGTATCTGTCTCTATGTCTGTCTCTGTCTGCCTCTCTCTGTCTGTCTGCCTCTGTCTCTGTGTGCCTCTGCCTGTCTCTGTCTGTCTTTCTGTCCATTTTTCAATGTTAACTCTGAATTTTCGAAAATTGCAAAAATTTGAAATCTTTTGGCGTTTTCTTACAATTACAAAATTGAAGGTAGAGATTTTTCATTCAAAATAAATTGGTTCACATAATTAGTTTCTGGTTTGGAATATTTTAGTAGTTTTCGGGTAAAGTGAGAAACTACGTTGAATTTTAAAAGAGAACAAAAACAAGATTTTTTCAAAAACTGTTTTTAATTTGTTTCTTTAAATTTTTGGAAAATATAATGCTAAATGCACTGTATAAGATGATTTAAATCCCATTTTGCTCCTTTCTTTTGTTTTGGGAAAAATTACAAAATTGTAATGTTTGGATTTGTCTATCACGTTAATATTTACAAAAGCATTATGTAAATTATTGCATTTGTGAGCACATGTGGTTCTAATGATGTGTTCGAATGTTTTTCGAAATCTAAAACTTTTCTATGAAAATGAGCTCAATTTACCGTAATTTCCAGAAACGCTCAAACATTTTCTCAAAAACGAAATTTTGTCTTCAAAATTTTTGTACGGTTAGTCCTAAATGCTCTTTTTAAGATGATATTAAAAACAATTTTACTATTCTTTTTTAAAATTAAGCAAATGTATTTTTTTCATTATCTGTCACTCCATTAATATGCACATTTTCCGCGATTTGTGTACATTGTTGCATTTGTGTGTGGAACTGCTTCAAATTACTTCTAAGGTTTTTCGAGAACTGAAAAGTTGTCTGTGTACAAGAACTATAATTTTCGCATTTACAGTAACGCTCAAAGACATTTTAATTAGTGTTTCCGGGCGTTTCAACTGCTAAGGTCATTAATGTCGTGTGTGTAGTGTATGTTTTATCACGGGAGGTGATTTTCGTCTTCCCCACTGGACGGCAAGATTCCGCGCCATCCTACATGTCGGCTTGCAGGTGTTTTCCTCAACCAAGTATATTCTAGCGCGGCAACCCCCCAGCCGGGACGCATGTTTTTATTTTCCACTATAGTTGTGAACGGATCTCTGGTTAATGATGGTGGCACAAGTGTCGGCTGCTGGCTCGTTCTCAAAAAGATACGTGGTACGCTGGTGAAAACATGTGTATTTGTAAAGTTTATCGAGTTTTGCTTATGTATAAATGTGTGGAGCGGAATTTTCAACTGCGAGTTGTGAAATAAATGAGAGATAAGTTATAATCCATTTTGTAAACATGAAAGTCAAAAGTCAAGTAATATATGGATATCAGGTGAATTTTCTGATTTATAGTGCGAATTCAGTTACCGTTCATTGACAGAATATTTTCTCAAAATTTATTTTGAATGAATCATTGTTACGATGTAATAAAACTTACTGAACAATATCATCAATGTTCATTTGCAACATTTAAATTAGTACTTCATAATCTTACAATTGAGGCGCTCAGGATTTTAACAGTAGATCCTGACAGACCTCCCATTTTTAGTTAGAAGTATGAGAGTAAACTCCTACCATATACCTATTAAATGCTGAAATATCGAATGAATTGGGGTATGACCAAACCCTCAAATTCTACCTTCACACATTTGTCCAGAGTGGAAGTGAACGTGAACGGGAACGGAAAAAGCCTTTCTTCTCGAAACGAATTTTGGTTGGAATCTGCCGTTATTATTCTGAGCGCCTCAATTAACTTTGGCCCAATAAAAATAAAGTATAGAATTGACTGTGAGTTGTCAAAGTACAGCACCTGTGAGAATAAAACATATCTAAAACAAAAATATGTAAATGCTATCAAATCAGGTTCAAAGTAAAGAACAATGAATTGTAAGTTGAAATTATTATTTCAATATAATTCAAATAATCTACCGATTGATTATAGATTAACAGACCATAAACAAACATAATTATAACTTATGAAAAGACAGTACAATTTGAGTGACAGTGTTTGTCTTGTTTTTACTACTAAGTTATACTTCAGAATCATACATAAAAATATAATAAAGAGTAATATGTATTTAGCTGATAGTTAAATGAAAGGTTTTTCTTCTTTATTAAAAATTTATTTCTTGAGCAGCTGATACTTGCGTTTCGCGCGCCGCCATCAGTGACAAATCAGAGAGCTCTTAATAAGTCTCATTGACAACTCTAGTGGAAAATGAAAACATGCAGCCGGGACAACCTCTAAACTCTTGGCATGTATATGAAAGTTTATGTGTTTGTGAGAAGAGAGGATACGACAAGAACGAGGAAGGAATTATCGCGCGCGGTCCATGACCTGTTGGTTAGGGTACTCCTCTGGCTTTCGTCTGATGTTGGTCGGACAAATCACAGAAAACTTCCGATCAGAGCAACCAGCCACTAGATTTCTCCTCGAGACAGGTCTGAATTCAACGTAGCTATGTAGATAATGTCGAAAATCCTACCAATGTCGGGACTAGAACCCTATGACCTCCCAGTCAGAGGCTCTGCAGTGACAATGACCTGAGAAACTTACGGCGGTCATGTAATGGAAACCTATCAACATGAACCTTTAATTTCTGAATTCTGGAGAAAGAAAGATTTCTGGAGAAACTCGATGTACTATGACACTATGAGTATTTTTCAGTTATTTACTCAGTTATTTAGTCAGTTACACATATCAAATTTTAATAAGTGTTGTAATCACTTGTTTTGTTGTTATTCTCAAGATGTTCACATTTTCTTCCATTCACTGCATTGAGTTTGTAATATCTCGTGGACTTTTATAAGTATTGTTATGTTAGTTCTGAATATTTCTTTAAATAATAAAAATGTGACACATGGATTCGTTTCTACAAAAACCGTAGAATATTTTTTGTAAACAGAATCACTCGCCAAATATCACTTGCTTTGTGTAAATAAATAAAGATAACGAGAATTCTGTGTGATGGTTTAATTGTTCACAACTGATAGCGTCGCCCAGATATCTGGGTGGTATTTACCAAAATCAAATAATTATTACACTAGTTCAAATTTGCGTATATTTGACAAATGTTGAAAATGGCGCTTGATTATTTCATGTTAAAGCCGCCACGTTTATGTAACTGTAACAGTGGAAAAGTGATGTGCCATAACAATGCATTCCTTTTGGAAACTGTAGTGCTAATTTCTAACCGAATAAAATTATTGCGTGACGGTCCATCCGGACACGTCAACAATATAATTTTGTATGTATGTATATGGCGTTATTGGGTCGGTAGTCCGACTTCGCCGGCCAGCTACTGGTGTTCCCCATGTCTGGGGCTAGTTAAATGCCCATGATTGGGGGTACGACCGGCATGAGGTGAACATGATGTCTTCGTAACTAGCAAGATACGCATGCTTGAGCTTTTGTTCTTCACACAGCTTCAGAAACTGGGACGATTTTAAAGGAACGGTACGACTCTATTTTTCCCTCGACCGGCAATCGAAACCGGGATCACAGCACGGGAAGCTAGTACGCTGCCTATGAGCCATCCCAGAGGCTATTATATAATTTTAATATGTACATATTTAATCCGTAAGTGACGTGGCCAATAAACAGTTGAGGGGGTGACGAATATAAAACGTTTTCCTTGTTAAATCGAGCAAATCTGAGAGAAGTGATCAATAATAAATGTGACGGATGCTAATAAGTGTGTTACATGTGAGTTACATAAACATTAGTTTATATATTGAAATGGATTTCCCTTGAACACTGGTTTCAGTAATATTTTTACTTATTTTCATTCTATTCTCACTTACCTATTCTCTAATTTATATAATAAATAGTAACCCGTATGTTCAACTTGGATACCCCCCGCAACCTTCCCCTTTTAACGTAAACAAAGCTTCTTGTTACTTTCTCGCTACGGAGTAGCCCAGTGCATCAACTGATGTCACTGCAGCGCCTCTGACCGGGAGGTCCTAGGTTCGAGTCCAGATGGCGGCAGGATTTTCGACACTAGCTTTTCATCTAGGTCGAATTCGGTCGCTGTCTGGAGGAGAATTCTAGCGGCCGGCTGCTCTGATCGTTAGTTTTCTGAGGTTTCTCCGATCAACACCAGGCGAATGCCGGAGCTACTGCTCCGACCGTCCGACTGTCGATCTGTCGGTCCGTCTGTCCGTCCGTCTGTCCGTCCGTCTGTCCGTTTGTCAGACCAGATGTCCGTTTGTCAGCCCGTCTCTTTATCCGTCTGTCTGTCCCTCTGTCTGTCTGCCCTACCAAACGGACCGCGCGCGGTCTGTCCTTCCTCTTCCTTGTCCTATACTCTCTCCTTACACACACACACTAACATGCACTACACTACCACATATTCCGGGAGACCGGTCGGGAACTTAGAGCTTATCCCGGCTGGGGCGGTGCCCCTCTGGTGGGAGAGTCCTGGTTAGGGGGAAACCACACTAGCCAACGGTAGGTCGGTGTCGGTTCTCGCCATCCAGCGGGGGAAGATAACCGCTATCTCCCGAGAAAAAAACGTGCACTACACTAACGGGACTAATGACAGTTGACGCGCCCGGAAACACGAAAAAAATCAATGAATCAAAAGCTACGGAGTAGAAAAATATTATGTAATGCTGCGCGAAAGAACGGCGAATTTTCGCCAGAAAAACTCTTATTAGATGGCTCTGGGAGCGAAAAAGTGAATAAATTCAGTTCCAAAATGACAAAAATCCTCTATCATGAGGTGTAACCAGAATCCATATTTTGTCCTTGATATCTTGTCCTTGAGACCGAAAAATCGAATGGTGGCAAAACGTCTGTCCGTCTGTCCGTCTGTCCGTCTGTCCGTCTGTCCGTCTGTCCGTCTGTCCGTCTGTCCGTCTGTCCGTCTGTCCGTCTGTCCGTCTGTCCGTCTGTCCGTCTGTCCGTCTGTCCGTCTGTCCGTCTGTCCGTCTGTCCGTCTGTCCGTCTGTCCGTCTGTCCGTCTGTCCGTCTGTCCGTCTGTCCGTCTGTCCGTCTGTCTGTCCGTCTGTCTGTCCGTCTGTCTGTCCGTCTGTCTGTCCGTCTGTCTGTCCGTCTCCGTCTGTCCGTCTGTCCGTTTGTCCGTCTGTCCGTCTGTCCGTCTGTCCGTCTGTCCGTCTGTCCGTCTGTCCGTCTGTCCGTCTGTCCGTCTGTCCGTCTGTCCGTCTCTCCGTCTGTCCGTCTGTCCGTCTCTCCGTCTCTCCGTCTGTCCGTCTGTCCGTCTCTCCGTCTCTCCGTCTCTCCGTCTCTCCGTCTCTCCGTCTGTCTGACTGTCTGTTGGGCCGTCGTCGGTCGGTCCGTGGGTCGGTCGGTCGGGCGGGCGGGCCGTCGGTCCGTGAACAACGCTAGCCGCTTAAGTTTAGCGGCTAAACTGTTCAGCCGACTTTCTCCAAATTAAATACTCTTCAATCAATGTGGCTACTGGAATTTGAAAGCAATATTTTAATTTTGGAGGGTATTTTACATGAGAACCCTCGGACATTCTCCAAATTTTCAAAAAAAGGGCTTTATCGTTTTTGATTAAATTTTGTTGTTGGATACTGTGAAGGACGTTTAAGAGAATGGGGCAGGTCTCATTTGTTTGAAATCCCTGATTTTTCGCAAATTGCAAAAGTTAAAAATTTGTTCGGAGTCTTCCGAAAACAAAAATATTAAAGATATAGATTTTTTCCTTAATGAAATATATTCCTTAAAGATAGACTTTGTAATAAAATCAGGTGAAATTTTTCGAAAATTAGAGTACTTTTCGCATAATTTTGAATGAGAAACAGACGAAGTACGTGCTGTTTTAGCACCACTAGTTCATTTACGCTAACAGTCCTGGGGGGGGGGGTATTGTTGTAAGCAACAGAAAATGTATTGTGGGTCGACATAACCGTCCATACGGAATTACGGAGACGAAATGCTACGTAAGGAATCCCTTTCTTTGCTACACATTTGAATCGTTGAAATAACAACCCCTAATAAATCAAAAATCGATTCGTTCTTCTGAAAAGCATTTATAATTTCAGACTCTTTTACCAGGCTTACAAACAAGACAAAAATACAATACAAATAACACAAAAGAACACATAGGTTTCATTAATCGCCTCCTCTCATATACGCCGCATTTACAACCACACACTCCTTGATTTCTACATTCACACATGGCCATGTTTTCTATTGGTATCATTAAATATATCTGACCTTATGGAACTAATGGCAGAACTTAGTCTTCCTACATATTAGAAATATTATTAATCAGTTCTCACTTCCCTGACCGGTTCCTCTGCATATTTAAACGATGGGTTTTCGTCTTTTTCCTCTGCCCATTGGCAATGTAATCCCACGTGCCTCCGGGTACCGTTCAGTGCAATTCTTGCGTCCAATAATTTCCCGTCAACTTCAATATTAATCTCTGAAAAATTATTCCGTACAACTAATTCATTATACGCGCTCACATCTGCACACGTTCTACTTTTTACCACACGTCAGTTCACGACCAAAAGCTACGCCATTCTGTCTCTACAACGTTACAACTCGCGGCCAAAGTTCTGCTCGCGACCAAAGTTCAAGCTGTTCTGTGCCAGCAGTTTGTAATCCGCGCCCTTCACTTGTGTTCCAGATGCGCAGTATCATCTCGAACGCGTTCCTTCTTGGCTGATCTTACGCCTTTCCCCTCCTTGTCTAATATCCATGCTTCACCTGATTGGATAACTACCTATATGCATCTCACTCTCTTAACCCCTCGATATCTGGTCTTCTTATAATTCTTTAATTCTTATTATATTCACGGAAATGTCTCACGTGTCCATTACTAATTCACTACTAAAATTCACACTATTTTCCCCTGTCTTCTTGTCACCCTTTCTTTCCAATTAATTTCTCATTATTTGTGTATTTATCATCAGCTAATGTTGATCTCCATTGTTGTCCGTTGAAACATATTTCTATAAATATATCTTTTTAATGATGACTTATTATGGGATTCAAATAACCCATTACAATATTGTATTTTGGCTACGAATTACAATAGGCGACAGTTGAATGGGCGAGGTCAAAAACATTTTGGGAAGAAAGGGTGCTATGAAAGAATTTAAGGGAGGGGAATGAACAAATTCTGGATGGAATTATACTAAAAGAACATTTTGGATGATAGAAATTATTTACATACAACATCATTAATAAAATGAATAAAAAAGAAAATTCTACAGACGTATGAACAACATGAGGTGATAGGAGATTGTTTTAGCTTTCATTTTAGCTAGCAGTGAAAAAAACAATAGGATGTTACTCAGCATAGGGAACGGTAGAGGACGGCGAAGCAAATAGATCGCTGAAACGCAGCTCGCGAGTTTTTTTCTAAATTTGTATTTAAATTGATAGTTTTATTTGGTGAGTGCATGGGTTATGGAATGAAGGTGGAGATATGGAATAATGGACTGCAGTGAAAATTCCTGAGTGACGATGAGACGAGGAATGGCGAGGGACTTAACCTTGGTATCGCTGCAGTCCAGGGTAGTGATAATTTTTAACACTATTTGAACATTTTGCTGGAAATTAATATGACAAGGCCAAGATTGTCTAGGAATTAAAAGAAAGAATTAGATTTTAAAATTAGATGGCCATAACAACATGCACGAGTAAAAGGAGAGTATGTGTGAATGAGTTATTGAATTAACATAATGAAAACTAGGAGTGAATGTGTATTTTCCAAGCTTCTTATTCTTTAGGGTATATAATATTTTCAGATTTGAATAATTAAATTAAAGATAAGACATTTGTATCGAAGATCGAATACGAAACTCAATGCGTGATAAAGAGGGCTGATAACATTTCCCCAGTTAGCCTTATATTTTTCTGGGAGATAGAAGGAAAACCTGTTAAATTTTCAGCAGTCAGGAGGAGACAAGGGATGAAGAGGATGAGGCACGAGAGAAGAGATTGCAACATTTGGTTCCTGTTTACTTTCTCGCTACAGAGTAGAGAGAAAGTTATATAATGCTGCGCGAAAACAACGGCGAATTTTCGGCAGAACAACTTTTATTAGATAGCCCTGGTAACGAAAAAGTGGATTAATCCAGTTTCTAAATGTAGAAAAAATACTGTCGCCTGTGGTGTAGCCAGAATCCATGTTTGTGGATCCTTGGTACCGAAAAATTGAATGATGGCAAAACGCCTGTCTGTCCGTCCGTCTATATGTCATCCGTCTCATGTCCGTCCGTCTGTGAACCGTCCGTCCGTCTGTGTCTAGCCGCTAAACCGTTCAGTCGATTTTCTCCAAAATTGATATTTCTCAATGTGGCTCCTGGAATTTGAAACCGATATTCTAATTATGGAGGGTACTTTACATGACGCCCCTCGGACATTTTACAAATTTTGAAAAAATTGCTTTATCGTTTTTGATTAAACTTTGTTGTTGGATACTGTGAAGGACGTTTTAAGAGAATGGTGCAGGCCTCGTGATCATTGAAAACCCTGAGTTTTCGAAAACTGCAAAACTGAAAAAATCTTTCGGAATCTTCCTACAACAAAAACATTTAAGATAGATATTTTTTTCTTAATAAAATCTATTCCTTAAAGATAGACTTTGTAATATATCATGTAAAATTTTTCGAAAATTTGAGTATTTTCGCGTAATTTAGTGTGGAAATACGGGCGAGAAAGTACGTGCCGTGTTAGCACCACTAGTTTATTATGTTTTTGATTAACTAACTACTCTATTTTTCAGTATTTTTATTTTTATTTTTGGGGCGCCAAATATCGTAGTCGAAATCAGGCTTTCGGAATGTCGGGGACAACTGAACTCTTCTTCGTTGTGGTTATTTTAGTGGGGGATTTTTTCCACAGTTGAAAAGAAATGTAGTTGGAAAGTTTCCGAACGATTCATTGGTAGGGGAGACCGGGGCTTCCACAAGGGCCCCAGCGACGCGTTCCACAATGGCGGAGGCAGCCCTTCCGCGCCCCAACGTCTTCTACTGACTTTCACTTTCGGGGCAAGTGACCGCTGCCCGAGCCCTCGGTGGGAGGAAAGCCCTGGGGCTCTTAAGTCGGAAATTTGTTGAATCATGTTGAATTTGACAACTAATGACTTGAAGTAACAGCTGTTGTTTCTGGAGACGGAAGTTTTCGTTTTGTATACTATTATTTCGAATTAAATTGCTCAACAACTCCCACAAATTTCATGTTCAATCTTTGTGTTGCAACTGATTTGAAACTATTTGTAATTTAAATAACAAGAATAGAATGTTTAACAATCTACCTTTGTTAACAATTATACGCACTTCATAAATTTAATTCTGGTTGTAATACACTTGACCATACTTTTCTAAATGTGTTAATGCATTTAACATTGACAATACCCGTGCAGTTGCCACGATTCCCAACTACTCGATTTTGTCCGGGACTTGCCACGGTTTGCACCTTCAGTTCAGCCTCCCAACTGACATTTTCTGAAAGAAAAATCTAAAGAGCAGAACAGTGAAGGGACAGCCCGGCCGTCGGGGATGATGCCAACTTTCCCGGTTCTCGTGGGACGCGGGGCGCGGGCTTCCCAGCGCCCCAAGAAGGGGCTCAAATGGGGCGCTTGTGCACCTGTGGCATAGGCCATGGGGTACGATGAAGTCACTGAATGTTTGCTGATATCTAGGGTGGTTTGCTTGGCTTAACTGATCATGATTAACTGTTACATTGTAGCCATACTTACTATCCAGGTGGCAATGATCTGACTTCATTGTCTAAGGGAGCGTGATGTATTAACTGATCTTTCCCTTTCAAGTAAATTACTGGCAAGGTGTATTTGTTTTAATATTATTTTTCGTCATTTTATTATTGTTTTGAAGTTAAAGATTGGAGTGCTCTGAAGTTTTTATCATCTTCCTGCAAGTTACGGTAACAAATTTTATAGGTCAAATCTGACCACTTTGGAAATGATGATCTACCGGGACGAAATGGGTGATAGGGCACGATGGGTCATTTGCTAGAATGATTTTTCAGGTCTTTAACATACAGGTTTTGAACATACAAGAGAAAAACTAGCAAAAGGATATACGAGGAAAAATATGTAAAGAGATCATTTAATTTTGTTGCACAAAATAGAAGCATAAGAAGTGCAGCTTATGCATGGGGTGTCAAGAGGGAAACATTAAGAGGAAGGAAAAATTATAAAATCACTAAGAAGGTTTTTACGGTTTAAGGTTCAAGAGGATGCGATTGCTGGCTGCAAAACGTTTTACGATTTGTCATAGAAATATGCCCCGAACTTGCCTACCAAACTTCTATTGCAAATAACTTAAATGTTCAGATTCATGGTTAGAAAAAATTGCTGGGGAAGACCGGTTACCAGATTTTTTCTAAGGAAGTAAAGATTTGTCCTTAAGACCTCCAAAGTGGTGTAGTCGTGCTCGTGACACAACATTCTATCGACAAAAAGGGCAGACTTTTTTCAACAAGTATCAATCGTTAAAGCGAGACCCTAGACCAGGTGATTCTTCGTGCGTCTTCAATTTAGACGAAACAAAAACATGAACAGTTCAAAACAGCGGTAAGGCACAGGGCGGATTCTGCGGATTATTTTTTTTGGAGGGGGGGTGGAGGATCGAGGATTTTTGTTAAATAGTAAACATATTTGTTATTATTTTGTATATTATTTATGTCCTGTGGATTGACTATACAATATTATTGTTTAAGTAATTACATAATTCGAACATAAATATTTAAATCTATTTTGCCAAATAAAGGAAGGTAAACGAAAACTCTAGGCCTTTTTTTGGGGCGGGGGAATTCCTGAATGTTCCAATGTTTGTGGCTCATGGTACCCCCATTTCCCCTATATGTAAAATGGACCGGTACCCAGAAGTTAGAACATCATATAAATGGTCATGGAGTTCGATGTGCAAGCCAAAGTGTTGATGTTCTAGTTTTTGGCGGCGCAAATCATTTAATTTTTGTTTGTTGATACTTTTGTAATAATAGAACAGAATAACCGAATGGACTCTGGAGACTACCTGGAGTTTTCTACAACATTCTCATGGAATTCGATGCCAGAAGTAATAATTGAGCTAAACACAACTGGTGAGTCGAACGGCATACTTTCAAAATATGGGGTTGAACATCTTTGGCATGATCGTGAACTTTGTAGAATCGAACTCGCCGAGCTGCAAATACTCACAGAAAATAAAAGATCTGACATTATTGAACACATGAACCGTGTGAAATGCTCATCGTACAATCAGATCTACAGGTATATCAAAGATTTAGAATCGAAAACAAAGAAGACTAGCTGTGTGGATCTGCCTCTTCTGTTTATTAGTCCCTTAAAGAGACTACAAGCAGATTTACACATTTCCTTTTGGCGAACGATTTCGAAGTTGTATCTGGCGTTCTCAAGCGCAACGACTTTTCAGGATCCTGGGAGGCGACATTGCGCATGCGCCTTTCGTAGAACTCCCGAGTAGAGCGCCAAAAGGAAGCAAGACAGCGGGAGAAAGAATGAAGAATCGACAGAGAGACAAATCCAGAAATATTGGGTATAGAATTACCACATCCAAAAAATGTATAATTTGTAATTAAGATAAATAATTACTCAAACAAATCATCGAAGAGTGTGAGTTGCATAACCCTTTAATATTCATTTATTCATCTGTTCGTTACATAGAAAATAATACAGGAAGAGAAATTCTAAGGTGAATTACAATTGATCAAATTAAAAAAACAACTGTACTTTTATATTCAACAATGTTTAAAGTTACGATAACCATTTTGTAATGATTGTAGCGTATTTCAGTCAGTTATTACAAAGGCTGTCATTATAACTATAAGGACATTTGTTGTAACTATAAGACATCACTTGTTATAAGAGTAGCTGTCGTTAAGGTATGACATTTATAATAGAAATTGTAACATTTAGAAAGTTAATGTACAAGTAAGACGTAAAATATGATAGTAAGGAAAATGCTATATAATTAGGTTGGGACAGTATTTAAATACTTGTATTTGAAATACGCATTTTAAATAAATTTTTTATTTGAAAAGCCGTATTTTTTTAGTTTTGCGACATGTATTTTAGAGATGTCATTAAATGCATAAAGTGTAGTTAAAAAAAGAAATACTTGAAATACAGACGAAGAAGAGGATAGTTTAAAACGAGAATAGTGTGTTTTTGTTTGATTCCGCTAGTGAATGCACCCCATTGAAACAAAAATATAAGCTCATTTCATCTGTTGAATTTACATTCTCTTCATTTTTAAATGACAAATTGAAATCATTAAAATACTGGATAATTATCTGACAGTAAAAAAGCGTTAATTTGTTATAACACTACATAGTTTATGTTCATCCACGCCAGTTGAATAACTGTTTTCCTTTGCAGGTTCTTAAAAATTAGCCAATAAGGGGATTATTGTCTGATGATTTATTTAAAAAATTAATCGTTTTAAAAGGAAATTCCATTTCTTTGTGTTTGACATATTTTCGATATCATCTCATATTTGAAATATTTTTACATATTGTTACATATATTACATATATACATATATTACATATATATTATATAAACTATTATACATTACAATAGTTTTTGTTCAGAAATTTGCATGTATTACTAATTTACTGTAATTGACAATTACAATATATTGTTGCAATAAAAATATACAATTCACAATTATTATATATTTACAGGTTTTTGAGTATTTGAATTATTGTAAATGCGTATATCTTTAGCTCGTCAAGTCCTAATATATTTTGTGTATGTATTTGTATTATTTATAAAGTAATTTTGCGAATATTTAAATACTAAATTTAAAGTATTTTGTCCAACCCTGGATATAATTTATGTAATTGATGTGCATATAGTTAATATTTTGGAGGGTATTTATCTGTAATACTATAAACGTACTGTATGACAAGAGAGTACACTGAATTGAATGGCTATGTTCGTAAAAATTGTGAATTTTCAATTATTAAAATTAAATGATTTTTCTCAAGTTCTGTGCTTTGTTTAAGAGAAGATGCTCCGTTTGATGAAGATGATTGAAGATGATATTGATAGTGATTCGGTAGTTCCAGGTTTCAGTACAATAATATTACGTAATCGTTATCATTAATAGAGAAAGTATAGTAGCACCACCAGTTTCAATCTTAAGAGCTTTTTAGTTTTTCGTAAGGCTAAAATTGAAAAGCGCTGAGATGTGATTTGTCAGTGTCTGGCATGGGCGCGCTTGGGGCCGAGGGGCGTGCGGCGTGCTGCCTTGAATGCCCCGCGTAGTGGCGCGGCCGTCGCACGGAGCGCGAGGGCATGCGCGTGCGCGTGCGCGTGGAGGTGGGCATGGGCGTGCGCGCCCAGGAACCTGCGCCCCGCTCACATGGCGCGCTGGCGTGCCGTACCGGCTAAAGGCGCTGGACGCCATCTATCCGCCGCTCTGTCAAACTCGGCGCTGCCGGCGGCGGCCGGCGACGCGCGCGCCACCTCGCCTGCTCGACGGCACCACAAGATGCAACTGCTGGCGGCTGCTGCTGGCATCAGTTCCGGATGGCTCTCTCGACTATTGACCTTCCTGGGAATAATCACCAACGCGCGTCCCTTCTTTCCGCTCTCCAACGATGCACATCTAGTAACACCTAGGACACCAGTTTCCGAAGCGTCAACGGCCATTTGTTTAAGAGATTTGACAAATCGCGACAAATTTACTATATCCAAACATATTTTGAAAAATCAGATGATCTTATGTGCGACAGAAATAATTTCAAAATATCTATATAATGTTAAATAATTATTTAAATTATAAAATATCTTTATATAATTATAAAACACAGAAATTTAAAAAAATAGTCGAATGGTGTAAATTGGGTGCTTTTAACTTTCTTGTATACATCCATTTATACTGGAGTAATATACGTAGTATAGAGAAAGTTATGTAATGATGGGGAAAATCGACTTCGATATTTCAACGGAAATACACGTTTTGGGGTCCTCTTGATTCCGAAAACGTGGTTCTTTTCAAAACGTCCGTCCGTCCGTCCGTCCGTCTGTGTGTCTGTCTGTGTGTCTGTCTGTCTGACTGTGTCTGTCTGTCTCCAGCTGAAGCTTCAAAATTTTCAAAAACATTCTTTAAAATTTGGAGGTACTTTACATTAAGCCTCTTTACATTAAGCCCCCTTTGAAGATTTTCTCAAAAACGGCTCCAAATTTTTTCTTGATTATTCTTATTAATTTTATTTTTATTAATTTATTCTTAATTATTCTTATTAATTTCTTCATTAAGCCCCCTTTGAAGATTTTCTCAAAAACGGCTCCAAATTTTTTCTTAACTTATTGTAAGAATTGACTAAAATACACTTGTGATGGTGGCATACGTCCGATTTACACGGTTAACTCCGAATTTTCGAAAACTGCAAAAATATGATTTTCTTGGCTTCTTCCTACAACTATAAAATTGAAAAGCGATTTTTACTTCAAATAAAAGTTGTTGTACATAAATAATTCTTTCATTAAGGTCATGAAGATTTTTTTTGAAAATTTTAGTTGTTTTCGCGGAATAATGCAATAATGCGTGCAAGAGTTGCAATTTTCAAAAAGAACAAAAACAAGATTTTATCAAAAACGGATCCAAATTTTTTCTTTAAACTTCGGTAGGGTTAGTGACAGATTAATCCTATACGATGACATAAACGCCATATTTCGCTATTCTTTTGTTATCACAAAAATTACGAAAATGTAATTTATTTTTACTTCTCTCTCTCACGTCTATAATACATTACAGGCTATTTTTTCTCATTGTTATATTTATGAGTACATGTGCTCGAAATGTCAAATAAAGTTATTGGAAAACTCTAACACTGTTGATAGAAACGACAAATAAAATTCTTCTTTTTTCAACTCTTTCATTTCATTTTAACACTTGCTTTCCTCTTCAAAAAAGAAAATTAAATATTCACGGAAAAGCAATTCTTGGATAACACAAGGGATTAGGACATCTTGTAAAAACAAGCGAATTCTTTCTTTCATTTCTAAACGTCATAACGTATCTCAAGATTTCCTTATCTACTTTAAAAAATATAAAAAATTCTTACGAAAAGTCATAAAGCAGGCTAAAATCATGAAACACGATCAGGATATTTTGAACTCAAATAACAATACAAAAGCAATGTGACACAGATGATTTTGAAGCTTTTATAGCAATGTTAAAAGCTGTTCACCAAACCTTATCAAACCGTGGTGTGAAAAATAGGTGCTCGAGAATTATCAAAAAAACTTGATGCAGATATGAATGAAGAAGTTAAGACTAAGGAACAGGATTCAGAAGAACAGTGATCCAACCCTCTCCCTTCTTGCCAACCTTGCTTAAGTTAGAAAACCCTTCAAGCTTCTCATTCAAGCGTCTACATTGTAATACTACACCCATATATTTTTCTGTATTTTCTCTTGGATATTATTCAATGGAATTGCAATGGCTTCTACCCTCAAATGCCTTTCTTAAAAATTCTCGTCAATGATTTCAGTCCTCAAGTTCTTTGCCTACAAGAAACCAACTTTAAAGGCAGTACATGTGCTCAGTTACATGGATATAAAAGTGTATTCTGTAACAGAAGAGACTCTCTAATTGCAAGTGGGGGTGTAACGACTTTTGTGAAACAAGATATTTTTCGTCATAATATTGCTTTTCAAACTCTTAGACTACTTCAAACTTAGAAGCCGTGGCCGTATCGATTAAGCTTAATATAGTTGTTACTATATGCAATATTTACTTACCGAATAGCCAAATGTTGAATATTCTCGAACTTGACAAACTCATAATACAACTTCCTAAACCATTTATTATAGTGGGTGATTTCAATAGCCATAACACCATGTGGGGCGCTCAAAGAACTGACAGAAGGAGCAAATCTATAGAAGAATGGCTCGATAAATATGATGACCTAATACTCCTGAACAACGGAAGTGCTACAAGATTTAACGCAAGCAATGGTACTGAGAGTGTAATAGATTTAAGTCTGGTGACTAGTAACATTGCTACTAAATGTGCTTGGGGTACTTTTGATCAACTTTATGACAGTGACCATTACCCCATCTCCATCAATTTCTCCGACCGACAATTGGCTAAGAATCTCAAAACCCACCCTAAATGGTTGATTAACCGTGCTAATTGGTTACAATACCAGCACACCATAAATAATAATGTCGACAACCTTCCTAAACCGCACTCGTCTCCTCCTCCTCCTCCTCATATAAATAAAATAGTTCAGGACTTCACTAATATGTTGACATTAGCAGCTAGTTCATCCATCCCTCCAAGTTCTGGAAGAATAAGGAAACACCAGGTTATTTGGTGGAATGAGGAATGTACTGCGGCCATCAAGGAAAAGAAAAGATATTTCCGAAAATACAAGAAGAATAAAGCAATTGAAAACGGAATCCTCTTTAGGAAAGCTAGGGCCAAAGCCCGCTTATTATTAAAACAACAAAACTTCAATCCTGGAACAATTTTACATCTTCAATAACTAGACAAACCCCCTCCTCTTTGTTATGGCAAAATATCAAGTCCATTAGTGGCGCACCGATGAACTCCACCCCATTCATGGTAAAGGACTTAAACGGTAATAAATACTCACAACCTCAAGACATCAGCAATTTACTTACTGTATCCTTTGCTAAGAATTCCAGCAATTGCAACTATGATCCAGAGCTTTTGAAAACTCTTGAAACGAAATTTCTTATGTCTCAAGACTTTATTTCTTCATTGGTAGGTTCCAACGATGACCATTATAACAGAATTTTCAACTTGGACGAACTTCTGTATGTGTTGAAGAAAAGTAACAACTCGGCTCCGGGCCTTGACAACGTCCCCAACAGTTTTCTTAAAAACCTACCAGTGAATGCCCTGGAGCACCTTCTTCAGATATATAATGTTATATGGTCAACTCAGACATTTCCGGACCAATGGAAAAAAGCTATAGTTATACCTATTCTTAAGCCTAATAAGGACAGATGCAATCCATCTAGTTATCGCCCCATATCTTTAACGTGCAATCTTTGTTAGCTTCTTGAGAAGATGGTATGCAACTGTTTAGGATGGTTACTAGAATCAAAAAGCCTCTTGTCTCCTTTCCAAAGTGGATTCAGAACTTTTCGCTCCACCAATGACCACTTAGTCGGAATTGATTCAGAAATCTGTGATGCCCTTAACATGCACCACCATGCGATAGTCTTTTCGCTTGATCTCGAGAAGGCCTACGAAATGGTTCAAAAATCCAGACTTCTATCTATCATTTCTACATTGCCAATCAAGGGGAATATGTTTGCTTTTATAAAGAACTTCATTGAACACAGATTTCTCCAGGTCCGTATTCAAGATGACGTCACAGCACGTTGAGATGTCAAATGGCCTTCCTCAAGGATCAGTGTTAAGTGTGATATTATTTCTGTTTGCTGATGATATCACCCTCCTCTGTAGCGGAAAAGATATTAATCTAATCAAAACTATTATGCAAGAAACCCTCAATGCAATTAACGAATGATCCAAGTCGTCAGGATTCATCTTGTCAAAAACGAAATCAGAATTTATGGTTTTATCGAGATCTCGGAAAGTTTTGAACCCGTCTTCAGTAGTCTTGAATATTGGTGACCATAATCTAAGAAGAACAAATACCAGCAAAATTTTGGGTTTAACATTCGACCATAAGCATTCGTGGAAATCACACATTTCTACCCTCAAAGCTGATTGTTCTGTTAGACTCAACATAATTAAAATGTTATCTTCACACAAATGGGGATCAGACGCTACTTCCCTAATCAATTGTTACAATTCGTTGATACAACCAAAGTTAGATTATGGAGTAGTAGCTTATAGTTCAGCCAGCAACCACTTACTAAAAGCTTTGGACCGTATAATCAACTCTGCATGCCGCCTAAGTTTGGGTGCCTTCAGGACCAGCCCATGTACTAGCCTATTAGTTGAAGCGGGCCTCCTTCCTTTAGACCTCCGTAGAAAGTTCCTGTGCTTAAAATTTGCTTACTCGACTCATTGTTGCCCCCCTAATCCCACACTTAATTATATCTGTAACCTCTCCAAGTCCCTCCACTATGCAAATCATCCTAACTATCCTAAACCACTAAGTATTAGACTTGCTAAGTACCGGGATGAACTTGGCATTGAATCTCATGATATCATGAATAGGAAACTCAACACTCTTCCCCCTTGGAAACATTTCTCTTTGTCAATCGATACGGAAGCTACCAAATTTACAAATCCTGATACCCCAAAACATATCATTAAGAAACTAATCTTGGAGTTCCCGCACAAATTTGCTAATCATAGCCAATTTTTCACGGATGGATCCAAGCAACAATCAAGATCTAGTGGAGCTGTTATTTCCATTATCCCACCCCTTACGAATCTTTATCGCCTCCCGGATTTCTATTCCATATTCTCATGTGAAGCTTGGGCTATTATCAAAGCTATTGATATTAGCATCCTAAGACCATGTAACCCAGATATTGTAATTTTTTCTGACTCACTAGCAGTTCTATCCTTCATTCGAAACCGACATTCCTTAAATCCACTGGTCCAAGAAATCCAAGAAAAGCTTTATCACTCCTTCCTTAAAGGATATCGCGTTACAATAGCTTGGCTTCCTTCTCATATAGGCATTCAGGGCAATGAAGAAGCGGATGCAGCTGCGAAGGCAGCAATCTCTCTCCCCGAAATTGATACTGAAGCTGGCGGCACAATTCCCGACTTTAAAAACTACCTCTTACTTGCAGTTAAGAAGCTCTGGGACCGGAACTGGAAAATATTGCCTTCCAAATTACAAGCAGTTAGGAAGAATATCGAGGAATCTCCCATCACTTCCATTAGACTTAGCAGAAGACATCAGGTGGTTATGACCAGACTCCGTATAGGACATTTTGAACTCAGTCACAGCTACCTAATTAAAAAGGCTGCTCCTGATCCTTGCCCAAATTGCGAACTCCCAGTTTCCAGGAAGCATATTATAGTTGATTGCCACGTGATGGCGACTGTGAGAACAAACCTTAACAACAATGATAATCTCTACTGTATATTAAATTCTTATCCCGGTCAAAATAAAATTATAGAACTCCTCACCAAATTTAATATGCTAAATAGTATTTAGCTAAAGACTATACATTGTCTGCCCTATGTATAACATCTAGATTTAGGATTTGTGTATGTGTATCCCATGAAAATGTGTAACTAGTATGTGAATTTGTAAATACTGTATTTTTGTAACTGTGGTCACCAATGACCTAGCTGTTTATAAGGCGACCTTAAATAAATAACTTAAAAAAAGCAACGTGGAATATAATAAAAAATACGACCAAATCAACTAGAAACCCTGTAGAGAATGTTGTTTTAAAATATAACGACATAAATGTGAACGATCCGGCAACAGTGGCTAGTCTCTTTAACCAATACTTTTCGAGAATTGCTGCCGATCTCACTAAGGGTCTTCAGGCACAAAATTCAATAATAGACAGTTCACCCAAAATTTTAGACATGATGTTCGTTTCCGAAACTTCTTCCCCTGAAATTCTCAAAATAATCGGTTAACTAAAAAATAAATATTCGTCCGTTTTAGATGAATTCTCGGATTCTTTGTTAAAGACTTGTGCGTATGCCATTATACACCCGTTAACGCACATATTTAATTCATCGTTATGCACTGGAACGTTTCCAGATATTTTCAAAACAGCTCAATTTAAGCCGCTCTTCAAAAAAGGCAACAAAAATGAAATTCATAATTATCGGCACATTTCTCTTCTATCAGTTTTTTCAAAAATATTAGAGATTTTTTTACGTACGAATGGAAACATTTCTCACTAAACACGACGCGCTTTCAGATTACCAACATGAATTTAGAAAATCAAAATCAACGGAAACAGCCATATTTTCTTTTCTTAAAGATGTCGCCTCATCATTGGATCAAAACGAGGCACCTATTGGATTATTTTTAGATCTTTCAAAAATTTTTGACGTCATTGATCATGACATTTTACTTTCAAAATTACCTTCATATGGAATCAGTAGCATTGCTCTAGATTGGTTATGTTCGTATCTTAAACAACGATCTCAGAGAGTTGAAATACCGTACTGGAATGATGGAACATTACATACGCACCTTTCCGACTCTTTGCCCATTGCACGTGGAGTTCCTCAAGGATCCATTTTAGGCCCTATTCTGTTCCTACTTTACGTAAACGATATGCCCTCGACGATTAGAAACGGAAGAACGGTTCTCTTTGCAGATGATACGAACATCCTTTGCAATAAAGAAACCGTAAATAGTGCAATATCAGATGTTTAAAATTGGTTCCAAAATAACAAATTAATAGTAAACGAAAAGAAAACGGTTTTGATGCAGTTTTCCATTTCAAATAAACAATTCTGTGCTCCATTGAAAATGAACGGTGTACCATTGACTGATGTTAAGGCAACAAAATTTTTAGGTCTCTCAATTCAGTCAAACCTTAAATGGAACGTCCATTGAAATGAATTGAACACAAAATTAAGTTCATTATGCTACGCGTTCAGAATTCTTGCAAATTCAGTCAGCCTTCATACTGGTCGTCGTGTATATTTCGCGAATGTTCATTCCCGTCTGAGATATGGCATAATATTCTGGGGAAATACATCTTATAGCTTCCAGACTTTTAGATTACAAAAACGAATTGTACGAATAATAACCAAATCCCACCCACGTGATTCATGTAAGCCTCTCTTCATTAATCTAGGAATTTTACCATTACCTTGTCTAAATCAGAAAGCTTTACTGTGCCATTCTGTAGCACCTCTAGTTTATTTCTGTATTATTTTTTCTTTCTGAATAAATATATTTATTTCTTTTGTAAATGATAAACAATTTACATGTTTCTGAAGTGTTTGTAAGTTTCTGCAAAGCAAATTTTTGCATATATTTTTTTTTCAAACCAACTTTTTAGTGCTTATTGAAGCTCAATCACTCGGAATGTCTAGAGTTTATTAGACAAAATGTGCTTAGAATTGTTTGGTCTTCACCTGCACCAAAGTGTGGTGACGAATGTACAACGCAAAAAATAAAATCGACGGTGGGAGTAAGACAGGTATGTCCTCTTCCACCGCTGTTGTTAATTTTGTTTATAAACTATTTAATGACATGAGTATAGAAAGCAAACACATCTGCGCCGGAAATTGATGGTCTGAGAATTCTGATTGAAAATTAATGATTTAGTTGTATGTTTGGAAACTGTTGAGGGCTTTCAGAGGAGGTTATAGTGAGACATGGTGAGTAAGGCTAAATATTAAAAAAAACATTTTTTTGTCTTCAAGAATGGGTTTATTCGGGGTAAAAAAAAGAGAAATGGTATTATTCGCAGGATGAGCTCGACCGTGACAAATATTTTATGCACCTCAGTGCAAAATTTTCCATTAATGGGAATGGAATAGTCACATAGTGGTGGCTCAAAGTAAAGGAAGAATTGCGTTCAAAGAAATAGTTTACACAGTGCACATTGCCGCAATTGCTTTTGAATGTGTACGACACAATGTTTAAATGGCTAGTTCTCTCAAATATGAATTATAGGGCGGAAACCTGTGGAGCGGCTAGGATGTCGAATAGAAACCATAGAAACGGATTATTTCAAATTAATATTCGGAATATCTAGATTGACTTATTTATGAGATGTTAGTATAGGAATTTGAAAAGATTTTAAAATGATACCCATTAAGCTTTAGGTACGTGAACAGTCTGACACACTTATATATCGGTGCTTTAAAGTGCAATTACAGGAAAGCGATCAGCGTTACTGATATTTCTAAGTTAAACTGTTACAAGAACTTGCAGATCTGTGAGACATTTCTACGGAGATTTTTGGGGGTAGGGAAACACGCGTTTATCCTTGCGTTGCGCTCAATTACGAGTAGGTTTTGATGGATATTTTGAAATTAAGTCACGTGCACCCTCTTATTTCCTACTGCGCAACAGTCACCGAACGAAATTATTTTAGCCCCTACCTTATCGCAAGTATACAACTATCCAAACTGTTGGGGTGGCAGTTTCTGAGTCAGTCGGTGTCATGCGGAATTGTACCCGCAGTGTGCGTGAAGTTCGTGTCTGGTTTGTGTGTGTCAAATACATTAGTACCAAGTTATGTGTTTTTTATAATGTCAAATTCGCCACATGATCTGTTGAATTGAAACGGTTCGATAAAATGCATACCGTAATTTCACATCGAAAGGTGTGCAAATCAACCCTATAACTTCTGTAGCTTCTCAACCAAAATATGTCCAACATTTTAGGCCAATTTGAGGCTAATTAAAAGCTATATTCCCGAATTTTAGGATCTTTTTGATTTCCCAAAATCGTGGATGCTGATATATTTAGATCTTTAGATCTCTATGAAAAAGAGCCTGAAATTTTGCATTTACAATAGGGTTAAGCTCTATTTTCTTAAAAATTGCTCCAAATTTTTGAACGAAAACTGCCTTTCTAACGAGGTTTTACTTTTAATATTCTTAAAGTAACATTTCGGTTCTATTATTAGGAAACCGAAAAATTGAGAAAATGACAAAAAAAATGTACTAATCAATAGCAGCTCAGCTCACAATGGCAATATATGTTAACCGGGGCCATCTGCGGCTAAATTCAGCCTTTGCACGGCTTGGGCAGCCATTTTTGACGAAACGTTGCAGGCGGAGCCTCACAAACAGCCGCAGCCAATCTTAAAGAGAGGAGATGTGGCCTAGCAAATTTACGTCGTATAAAATGACGGACGTCGCTAGTTCTGATGTGGAAATTATTTTCAATTCAAAATACATGGGATAAAACACTTTAATGAACATGAAAGTAAATACATTGGAAATATATATATTGAAACGCACTGCGTTTCCAAGTATGTTTCCATTTTAAATTGCGCGGTCGCCATGGCTGCAGTTCACTGACTCGTTCAGAACGAGTTAGTGGAGGCAGTAAGCGAGAGAGGGAATGGCTGCCGGACAAGAGGTATGGTATTTAAGTTAAAAACAGAGAGGAGAACGGAATGGTGGCGTTGGATCGGAGGCATGAAAGACGCCGAAAGCATATTACTAAAAGCTAGGGTACAGATAACGGGTGAGGGACAAAGGTTTAATTGTGAAAGATATTGCGGTGAAAAAAAGCCGATACTGAAAAGCAACAACAGTGCAATCGATAGGACATGAGTGAAAATTAATTCCGGTGACGAGTGGCCGTCACGTGGCCGCCTGACTGAGGGTGAACAAACGGGGCTAAAGCTCGGTAGATAACTTGCAACGAACAAGCATCATAATCCAAAGCAGGCATTAACTGATGACTATTTGGGGGGCAAGAACAAACGTTCTGATAGTTGAAACACCCAGGCATCGAATTGCATCACATCAGGGGGAAGCCGACTGGCAGCCGAGACAGTGGCTTGTTGAATGTTGTGAGGCGTAACGGTGACTCTTGGACAGTGTCGTGGTATCACCGAAGACCGGTCAAGAAGTGTTGTCGAAGTGGCTGATATTGAAGCAAGAGGCAGCGTCGCCCACGGATACCGTGGGAGAACATTCATTTTCTCTGGTTGTGGCGGCCGGCGGACCGAACGACACCGAGCGACGCCGGACACGGCCGAAGATACTACACAACTTGTCACCCACGTGCAGGGATATAATTATTCCGAGGATCAGGTTTCTTGTAACATGTTAAGATACTGTAATTAGGGTTAACGTTACTGAATTGGTACCAAAATACGAGTAACTAAAGAAGTAAAGTATAAAGTAAACAACCTTTGGAATAAAGAGTTGTTTTTTTCCTTTTGTGTTTTGCATGTTTTGTGCAAAGCCCCTGAGCCCATTCACGAGGAAGAAGCACCAAAATCTGGTTCATCACAATATATATATATATATATATATATATATATATATATATATATATATATATATATATATATATATATATATATTAAGCCTTCCGGCTCCCCAGTTTTCACACGTTCCAAAAACGTAAATACATTGTTATAACATTCACAATTTCATTCTAAGCAGTAGGTCTGCTGCCTTTAGGATCAGATAGCATTAGAATCGAATATGCGAAATAGTAATATTACCGTTATATCAGATTATTGACATACCTTTATTGATGGACTTTTGTCATTGAAGAAATGTGAACTTACGTATGTAGTTGAGTAAATTTCAATGAAGGTGCAAGTTCGTGATTGAAAAATGTTTTTAAAATTCAATTATACCGAGTTCAGAACAATTCGTAGAAACATTCTTTTCTATTCGATACTGACACGCCAATGCTTTTTGACACTACCCTCAGAATCCAAGTGGGTTATTTGAGGCCATCGCTTATCGCATCCCAATCATGGAAATTTGAGTTCTTACAAATGTTCGAAATACGTAAATGCCGAGGTCATCTTTATGAAACAGAAAATCTCTGACCATATGAAAGAATCAGTCGCCATATTAACACCAAACCACAACAACCTAATAGTCATAACATCAACAATTTCGTTAACTTATTGTGTCCTTGCCTGTCTGTCTGAGTCCGGTGAACAACACTAGTGTCTAAACTTTTCATAGAAATTTTGTCAAAATTAATTTTATATTAACGATGGCTTGAATCGAAGCCTTGTGATTTTAAAAATAATTCTTTAAATTCGGGGGGTAATTTAGCTGAAGCCCCTGAGGGTCATTTTGAAACTTTTCTCCAAAGCAGCTCCAAAGTTTGTGAACCTACATATGTAAACTACAGTCGAGCATCCACCGCCGTCGGTACTTGAACTCTAGGACCTCCCGGTCAGTGACGCTACAGGGAAAACTGGAACGATGCCACTAAGCCAAAGTAAAACGTTGTAATCGGAATGAGACTTATACTATAGTAAACTATACTTAACTATACTTAAGTATACTATAGTATACTTAAAAACATAGTAAGTCTCATTCCGATTAAAACTTTTTACTTTTTCAACATTTCAAATATTCATCTATTTCATGACCGAGGCAAATCCTTGGTTCTCTGAGCTTGATTGCTGCTAACCTCACCCGGGAACCCTCCTCCTTTCCCGGGCTTGGAACCGGCAGTGGGCTGCTGGGCTACTCGATCCACTCCACAAACACCACAGGCGGAGTTTAATTTCATAGTTACATATCTGAGAGAATAGTATCAGTTAAGTTACATACTACTTCGAGGCCAATTAATATAATTTCTGTGTATGCACCTGAAAATAACAAACCACCTCACGATAAACAAAAAAATTATAATGATAGATCATCATGAATTTCTGAGTCAGATTGATCACAGGGAGAGGGTAATAGTAGCAGGAGATCTGAATGTGAGGATAGGAAATCAGATTATCCAAGGAATTAAACAGAAGTTTAATGAAGAAATTATAAATGAAAACGGTGAAATGTTAGTAGACTTCTGTACTGAAAATGAACTGCGGATAAATAACACATTCTTTAATCATAAATTACAACACAAATACACATGGACAAACTCTAGAGGGCAAAGATCTATGATTGATTATATTACGACCAATCGAGAAGTACACCAGTCCCAGATATTGGATGTAAGGAGTCTTACTGCTGCAGATATTGGAAGTGAAGTGATCATAATCTTGTCCTCTTAAAACTAAGGACAAATTTCAAAGTGAAACCAATGGAAAAGTCGATGGTTCAAGAAAGAATTTACATCCAGTCATCGAATGAGGATACTACTAAACAATTATATAATAACAGGTTATATGAGAAAATAACTAGTAATAAGATCCAGGACACTGATGACAGAATCCCCATGGAAAAAGATAAGAACTAATGTTTTGGCGGGAGCAGAAGAAGCTGCAGGAAAGGTGAAGGTTAATACGGAAAGAATACAAAACAAAAGGAAACCGTGGTTCACT